>JAYRBW010089693.1:0-21620 GCA_036023295.1 Invenusta paracnida
TTCAGTTTCTCGTAATAATGATTTTAGAGGCCTTTAAATGCATTTTAGAGCACTATTTTTCAAAATTTTCCGCTACGCGGGTATAGGCTCGTTACCACTCGCCATGGGCGACTGGAGATTGAGCGATGCCCCCCCCCCCCAACATTGAAAACGTTCCTACGTGCCTGAATAATAAATAAATAAACAACTTTCAGTTTTGATCAAACTTTCTAAAATAGTGGATATTAAAAGAAATAACCACCTATGAATTGTTTAAATTGTTCTAGCAATAAATATACCTATTCCGACTTTTCCTTCGTACATACATTCAAATTACAGAATAATTTAAACTTGCGGTTTTTCTAATACATAAACGGTTATGCATTTTTCTTTTTATATTTTATATACTCCAGAAATAGAGATTTACAAAAAATCATATTCAAACTTCTTGATTTATTTAACCATTTCAATATTATTGGTTATATTTAGTACTGTTTATGTCTTAATTAATTTTATCACTTAAGTAATGTTATAATGATACGTAGGTACGTAATCCAAATAGTTAAAGATACAAAAATATAAAAGAATAAAGAATATTATAATAAGCGGGAAACATTTTGTATATAATTAAGAAAAACTAGCTAGAAATATAAAGTGGTGGTTTTCATACTATAATATTGTAAATTATATATTATCAGTACAGGGAGAGCTGGACAGCACGCTGCTTCGATTGTTTTGACTTTGTTGGGTCTCTTCAGCAGCATGCACCCTTCGTAATATTAATAGGATTTGTTTTCTGTAATTCTGAACTTATTCAATTCCTTTAATTTTTCAATTTTTCAATTTCTAAATTTAATTATTTTATATTATTATTTTTATATAATATACATACCTATACCGATTGTTTCATCGATTAGTGGTAGACGACATATATTGTATTGTCTGTTTCAGCGTAACCTGTTTTACATTGACTCATTAATTGATTTACAGATGTGTTCATAATATATACATATTATATGTACAAAATTTCAAAGTATTTTTGTATCTAGAAGCTTTGATCATAATCAAAGGAAACTTACTTCAAATACCGTTATATTCTCAATTAGATTGAAATCTGTAGGCTTTTGCAAAAATGGTAGTTTTAAATTGAAAAATTGTATATCGAATACGGATTTAACATGGAATTATTATATTCATGTCTTCCACTCAAATTTTTCTTTTCTTATATATACTAATTTATCAAATTATTCAAATATTCAAATACCAGCGATGTATTTGGAAAAATTTTGTAAATTTTGTTCTTTTTAATATACATACATCAATTTATTTTGATGTTAGGTATATATACAAATATACACATATATGCAGTTGTTAAAATTTTAGGTTTATAATATTGCGGCTATCCTATAATATATATATATATGTGTTACAAAACCTTTTTAAACATTTTTATAACAGTAGGAATTAATTTATTACAAATCTATTTTATCCAACATAGTATAAAATATAGTACCTATGTACAGAAAAATAAACACATAAATCTCCCGGGTAAAATAAGTGTATTAACACGACAATTATTGGTGAGTAGCAAAATTTATTTTAATTTGAGTCATTCAATTGTGTAATTGTTGCTTTAGTTTTTATATTTTAACCTATGAGAATCCCTCTCTGTGAATATTTTATCTTATTATTTGCAGTTTTATTCACACTGATGAAGGGTAGCTGTTGCACCCGCAACTAATTATCGTGTTTATTTTACCAGAGATTTTCCGTTTATTCTTCTCTATATAACACTTCTATAGAATAAAATGTATTCCTAAAAATGCAGGTAAAGTTCACATCACTTATATAAATACTGTGCAATACTTTAACATTAATCAATCCCTGTGTATACCAACCATTAACAATATTTGTAGGTAATTTCTTTTAATACGAAATCCCCACACAGTACTTATAGTTTATTTGAATTATTTTATTATTATTATTAATATTACTATTATTATTACTACTAAAAACATAATACATGTAGGTACTTAAGTATTCTAAAAAATCCATGGGAATTCTAAATATATTTTGTGTTTTATTTTTAGGGTTATTCATTTAGTAAATAAACAGGACATCAAAAATTTGTTTTATTCCGCCAAGATATGTCATTACAGAAAATATGTTAGTCAGTTGCATTCTAGACTATTGGATGATTGAAGTAGAAATTAATGGGTATTTATTTTATGAAATGAATCTATTGAATGGTTGTGCACTTTATAATATATTCATGGAGCATATCATGCTTGGAGCCATAAACCGAAAAGGCGTGCTTTAAAGGTTAATTTCTATTGCGATTGACTACATTCAATTCTATAATACTTTATAAATCATTTCAAACATCAACTTTTACAATGAATTGAGATGTACAATAAATCATAGTATATAATTGTATTTGTGTGGGTGTAACATATTATTGTTTATATGTACATCGTCTCGTCATACAGTTATTGCTTAAACGCTGTTTTATATCAGTACAAAAACTGCTTTATCGTTATTTTTAAGATTTTTAAATTTTCTTACCAAATTACCTGTAACCCATACGTTAATGTATATGCAATGTTAATTTAGGAAAATATGATTCTTTCATCATATAAAACCAAAATACAAATACAAATATTTCCTAAACTAAATTGTCAAATTTCGTCATGCAATTTATGTCTTATAGGCTTGTTTATAAAAAACTGCTTGCTTTACGCAAAAATTGCTTTATATAAGAAAGATTGAGAAAGTAACCATGCAATTTATGCCTTAACGTTCAGAGAGATTATAAATATTATGTTGTCGTGCAAAATTTAAATTCAACAGTTTATTAATAATAAGGCAATTTTCTTTGTGATAACCAGTTTGGAAATTATCATGCAAAATGTGTCTTAAACTTGGTTTTCGAGTTTATAGCTGTTTAAATTAAGAAAGTAATAAAAGTGGATAGCAGAAATTAATATTGAAATTAAAATGCATTGTAATTGTGACTATCAAACAGATCAGTTTTTAGTGTCCATTGAAAAGTTGCATGTTCCCACTTTAGGCCTAATTTGTACTGAAATTAAATCACGATAAGGCAATAATTGCATGATGACGACAATATGTATATAATATTTAATTTATTACTAAGCTATAAATGTTTAAAATGACAATAGTCATGGAACTTTGAATTCAAGTAAAACTATATATTTTATACTCAAATACCAAACGAAAGTTGTAAAAATTGCTATTTGCCATCAAATATAAACGAATAGCTATTAAAGTTATGATTCAAAGTCTAAATATTTCCTAGATTTAGATATTTTTTAAATCAAGGGTCAACGAGAAAATACTGCGAATATACGTACATCGAAAAAACATAATACATATAACATAACATTATGTTCTTTAATAAAATCTTATAAAATAATCCGTAATAACTTTATTATAGTCAAACTAGGTTACAGAAACCAAAATATATGTATACCTATATAATGGATATAAATATGATGTATCAATAATTTAATTATGAAGAATATATTTTACAAACGGTTGTTACGTAACCGCTAAAATTATATGACAATGAATAATTGCAAAACCTAACTTGAGGAAAAGTTATGAAAGCTTATACATATTACTCATTTTAAGTTTTTGTTTGAAATGGCAGTAAAAGAGGAGAAGGGTGTCGGATTTTCTCCTCCCAAGTACCTACAGATAGGACTAAAAACGAATATAAAATATTATTTTTAACACCCACCCCCTTTTAACAGGAATAGCATCAAGCGGTGCCCTCATTCTCTACCCTCTGTCAGTGGGACAATACCTAGTCAACGCTCCCCATATCTTCGGCTACTCCTATGCCATCTGTTGGTGCTCCTCCGTGCTCCACTTCGTAGCCGCTTTCTGTATGATGCTTGACGACATTTTCCGTGAGTCCTCGGACCCGCACACCTGCCAGCTCTTCTGTCGGGAGTGGGGACGTAGGGGAGCACACGCGATGGACCATTATAACCACCATCGTCATCACCATCAAAACACAATAAATGCTCCATTGCGCAGATCTGTAGACCCTAAGGACTATCGCTATAAACATCAAAAGCATGCAGTCAGTGCGCAGGACATCTAAACAAAACATACTAATCATTTAGTGCATGCATCATTAAGAGGTATTTATTTTCGTTTCATTTCGATTTAGTGAAAAATTTGACATGCATTAGAAAATCTAACGTCACTTATATCTTACTGGCGAGGATTTAAGCATTAATATAATGAATTAGTACAAATAATTAGATTTGTTTCAAATGGCAAAAAATATCTATTGATGTAAAATAAATATTAAACATATTTCATTATTATATAGTTTATAACAAAATAAATCATTTTAGTAATAAATCATAAATACGAGATAGTTTTTAAATTGTAATTATAGAATTAAACTAAAATTATAATATATTTTCCAAACGGTTTAATAGCCTGTTTAATATAGATGAACATGCATATTAAAAATGTAGATGACTTATTGCCTAAAATATTCTTATTTGATTTGAAAAATTAAGTTGAACTAATACATACATTTTTCAGTTAAATTAATTGTCAATATGGACAGAGTAAACAACCCATTTTATCAACTTTATGATACTTTTATTGTGTATAATATTTTGGAGTAAACCATATATACACGTACTTGCATCAAATATAATAATGGTAGGCAAAGAATGCGAACTTCCTTCAAACTTCATTCTACAAAATCGAGTAGTTTACAAAATTATATACAAAGTTTATAAATTACAAAACAAAACATTTTCAGACATTACAAAAATAAATTGTTGATAAATAGAGTGTACACCTTCCTATTTCTACATTTTCTGTCTGCTTGAATAAAATTTTCCGTCTAATATCCATTACTGACATAATATTAATTATATTTATTAATATATTAGACTAAAAAACAAATGAAGAAAAACAAATGTGGTATAGTATATAAGTACTGATATCTGTGATAATTTACTGATCGCTTTGTTCGTGTGATTTTATAATATATTTCGTTAACAATATCATTAAGTAAAATAGTGATAAAACATTTCTAGCTTATTTTTTAATATTTAAATTACTAACTATCTTTTAGCATAGTCCTACTTTTCTTCGACTTATGAAAATTGTTGATGATCTTAAACTCAACCAAGTTTGAGAAAAGGTCAATCTAACTCACATCAACTTATAAACTTAAATTTATAATTGAATGCAATGGGAATGAGAGTAATCATCTGATAAGGAGTTTAGTTAGTAGTAGGGAAGGAGTGAGGTTCATGACTCATCTTGATTTTGAACGGACAAGAGACCAATCCCAGTTTCTGCACCATCTCCTCTACCTTCACACCACCCATCGACCTCGTCTTCTCTGCACCATACCCCCGCCCCAATTCTACAAAAAATGTCGCATAGCTCCTACCAGTGCTGAAAATAGATCATGACGTTATACTTCTAAAATGAACTACAAAGTTGAGGCACGTGACATTTATACGTTTAATGAAATACCGTTAACTTGCAATTCAAAAGATCGAATTTTAAATTGAGCGAGCATTAAACTGAGCAAACTTTAAATTAATTTAAAAAAAACATTATTTTAATATAAATCGAGTTAAGTTTAAAGTGAGTGAACATTAAATTGAACGAAGATATAAATATTTAATCTGAGCGAACATTAAATTGAGTGAACTTTTAATTGAATAATTTATATAACCAGGCATTAGAATTCGCTTAAAGTTCGCTTAATTCAAAGATTGACTAATTATTGGTACCTACCTGGAGTAGCTTAGGTATTTTTATTTCTAATTATAAGTACGTGTAAGTATTCTGCGAAGCTAAAATTGCTGCAATACAGTTGTTACTTTATTTACGTATTATTTAGGTCTCAGAGTACGAGAAATATGTGCTTTGTAGTTGTAGCATATTTCTAGTATACCACTGTAGTCATTATTCCTAAAAGGATAAGATTAGCCACCAGAATCATGATCCTAGGTGGTCTAGAAACTGAACTACGGGTAAAAAGCAAATTACGGGGCCATTTTTAAAATTATTGCGGCCATTTTCTATGGGACAAAAATAGGATGGCCCTATAGTCAAAAATATTCCTTATGGTGTACATTAACATTGTGCCAAAGCTCATATTTGTATCATAAAAATTACAATTCGTTCACTATCTGCCGGACTAAATATGTAAAAATTCAACTTCAAATGCTATTACACACATTTATTTCTTATGGAAAATCTGCCTTTACTTTTTCAACCTGCAGCGTGTTGAACTACGTCTATAAATGATCCCAAAAAGTTCTCCTCATCACCCAAATATTTACTAAAAGTTTTCGATTTATTTTGTTATTTAATCGTAAAGATTTACCTATTTAACCCTATTTGATTATTTATATACTAATTTAAATTGGAAAAATACACAACCTGGACTTATGAAATTTCCGAATCATTTTTAATCATCATTTTAGCGCGACATGGATTTAAACGACACAGTGTCTGGAAACAACTCTAACCCAGTTTATCACTTTTCGAATTATTTTTTGCTAAAAATAGTTAACATTTAATATAGTAAATTATGTGACTGTAAAAAGAAATAAAATGTATTTTTAGCATGGGTAGGGGTGGGGGTGACGTAGAAGCAGGAAGGTGGGCCTCTCGTCCAATAAAAATCGATATGTGTCATGATCCTGGACTCACCGTTCACACTTTTCCGCTAGTAAATAGATATTACTGGCAAAGTTTGAAAACATAAATAAATCGAATTAATTACTTCTTGTTCTTATTGAACTGTGTCATACAACACTTGTCTCACTTTTTTCGTTTATATTTTTATATAAAGTAATATATTGATAAGTACTATAATATACCTAATGTGTTCACAATATTACACTTTGAAATACTAATAAAAAATTAGCAAATAAAAATTGCACAAATTATTCACATTACACAAAGAAATTTTATTTTGTAAATAGTATATTTATATTTGATTATTCTGAAAAATTTTATGCACACAATTTTAAATTGTTTTGGTTAATCGGGATAAATATAAATTTGATTTCCAGACATATTTCTTTCTTCTGAGTTTCTTATTTTATTTGGTGCTTTTTTCTTGAAATACGAAAAGGATTTATAGAATAATACAAGTAATATTATTTACTTAATTTTCTAATAAATCATATTTGCTGCAATACATTAATCGACATATTAACGAATAGTTTTACATAATCTTTTCTAAACATGAAAGCATGGCATTATATTATCACATAGATTAAGGTAACTTATATCCTATTATTAATTAAATTCCACTCTCCGTAATATCAATATAAAAGTATAAGCTGTAATTAACTTAAAGCCTTTGAATAAGTATTTCATCATATATGAATAATGTTTTTTGGCATTGTATATATATATATAATTTCCCAAGTGAAAGTTTATTTAGACTAGATAATGTAATCAAATTCATTTATTTGTGTCATTTAATTATTCAAAGAGATATAGATATAATTCTTTATTCTAATAATATGTATATTCTTCTTTATAATAAAATCATAATTATAAAACTTACATTTAAATAGTTAAGTTACCCTCTATATTACATACGTTTTACCGATCAAACTCGCTATTAGTAGTACCTACACAATATATGCAATTGTATACACTTTTTTAAATATATCAAATGCATCAGTGATTATACTTTAATGAATACATGAAAGTAGATATACACAAATACTTAAGGACTATCTACAAATGAACGCAAAAGGCATGATATAAGGTTGAGCGGTACTATACTTCAAGAGGTTTTGACGCGCAGCGCCGCAACACACACTATCGTTGTGAATGACCCTTCTTCCTCATAAGGTTTGTATACTAATAATGCTAACTATTGTGCTATTAACGTATTAATATTAACTAAATCTTAATAAAATTTTATATATCAGATATTCGCCATATCGGACCAAAAATTTTGTCCCCAGAAAAGTAAATCGCCATTAATTAAAACGCCAAAATATGACTTTACAACTTTGAAAAAGCAATCATTGAGAAAGTATTGAGTATTAAAAAACAATCCTTACTTTTCCTAAAAAATAACTGCTTCATTTCTCGTTTCCGAAAGATAACTTTTCGTACTGTTGTATTGTAACGATGTGAATTGTATTTGTGTACCTATATGTACAAAATAAATAAAATCCAATGATATTTTAAAAATTGGAAAATTCGCTTAAATTTAGTTTTTTTCATGGTCCCTGAAAATCCGATATAGAAGAATTCTACTGTATAACTTTTGTATATGATGATATGCTTATACATAACCCCGATTTAAATTATATGAATATTATTTATCTTTACTTTTTAAATAACGTTCCTCCTTGTGGTACCCCTGAAACATATAACAAAGCAGTTTCAAATTGTTGTTCACATTTTATAGGAAATACGTGCAAAATTTCAGTCAAATTGGTTTAAAATTACACCGATATTAAAAGTAAGCCATCAAACATTCTTTTACTACTTCAATGGATTTGACGTTCTGAATCTATATTACGTAGTTCTCGTTATTGAGCACGTAATTGAACATAAATATAACCTTATTTCTTTTACATGAATTGTACAATTTGTAGCCTATTACCATTTAATAATGTCTTTTGCATAAATATATTATCTAACAAATAATACCTAGAAATAAAAATAAGAACTCTCCCCGTTAAACTTACATTATAGTGTCTAGATTTGATAACCATTCCACGTAATTTACTTTTGGCCAAGTATCGACATTTGATAAAACCTAATTTTAACTTTCAAATATCAGTCATCTAATTTGTATCAAATATCGACGCATATTTCAAAGAGAAACCAAAGAGTATAATTGTATAGTAGTTGATTATAAAAAGAAAATTTCATACATTGGAAATCGAGGGAGTGCATCCTATAAGATTTCGTCGGTATAAAACAGAAATTATTATAACTGTTTTCGAAATTCATCGAATATGAGTTAACTAAACAAGCGGGTGAAGATAAAGAAGAAATGCATTCCAGTTGTCAAGATCAGAGCACGAGGTGTTAAATCCGTGAACAATTAATTTTAACGCTTCGTCTGAAAGCAATTATGAATTTATGCCGCAATGTAATTAGATTTTTACTGGGGCTTTCCCTAATATCAAGTTAAAAACTATTTCTAGTTGATTTCAATGTTTTCAGTATATTTATAGACCCTAGCTACGTAATTTGACTTCTAAAAAAATATTTTAATATTAACTACAAAAATAGGCATAATATTATGTTCCTTCATCAAATCAATTTTCACACAGCACCTTTTAATATATAACATTTCATACATACAAATATATAAATTCTTAGAAAAACATACAAGTAATTATGATTACAAATATAGAAACTAAACAGTTATATGTACAATTACATTTAAATATATGCTTTTAATTTTTTTATATTGACATAATAATATATAATATATAGTAATAGTAAACTATTATTAAATATTTGGATAACATATTTAATGCCGTAAAATTTTAATATATTATATTAAAAATATAATAATTTTGGCATTTATGGAGTATTTGCAGTTAAGGTTGATCCTATATCATATGAAAATTCTTCTTCTAATATTGCCTAAATATTCTGTTAACCAATTGTGCCCGGGTGTTCAAATTCAAAAGGGAGAAAATATATAGAGAAAATAAACAAAGAAAGTATTTGTCAAAATTCATATTTTTATACATTTGAACATGTTAAAGATATCAAAATAATAATTAAAAAAAAATACTTTTTACAGAAAAAATATGTATACTACTTCAATGTTAAAAAGTAAGTTTGAAAATAATATGACTGAATTTTGAAACAATTTTGAAAGCAATATTACGGAAATATTACTGTAATTTTAGACATAGCTAAATGTGTTCAATTGAATATAAAAAAGAAGTAGTATTTATCGTAGAATTCATGAAACAAAACTTTAATTTATTATCACTAATTATCTTAATGGGCAACTTCTCACAAACGTTTTTGGGCTTCAATAAAAAAAGATAAATAGGTACTTAAATTGTCATCAATTTTAATAAATAAGGAAATTTAGAAAAAGATAATATCAACGTAAAACATAGTATACATAATTCAAAGTAAGAACAATACTGTTGCACAGGTAATACACATTTGGGATAGTAATTTTTTATAATATTTAGTATTTATTATTGCATGAAGTTAACTTAAATGGAAATGAAATTCGAAACATAGTACCAAAAGAAATGGCTTTTCATATTTTAAATAAGGCAATCATTATTTTGAAGGAATAACGTATTCGTAATATCAAAAATAATACATATTTAGTTAACAATATCATTATTGTTAAATAGTATCAGTTAGTCATTACATTATATACAGAGTCCATTACCTACATTATTTAAAAAATTATACATATATAAATGCTTTTTAAATTAAATAAAAAATTGTTTTCTATTAACACACGAATCATAATGCCTGGCTATTTTATTCATTTGTTATCACAGTGAAAACTCAACTGTATAATTTGAAACTTACTGTAATTCTCTGCATGTTTTTTTATTTAAAAAAACTAGAATGCTATAATATGTACGTAAGTTCATCGTTGAAGGAATGTAAATGCAGACGCAAAGGAATTGAAGTGAAATAAAAATTAGGAATCTTTGGTGACAATAAGGGACTTAGGATCGATCTGTGCCTTAGCCCCACGGGCAAACTGAACGACCATTGGTCGGTCCATCAACAGATAGCCATTGGTCAGTAAACAAGCCCGTGTAGCGGCCTCTTCATTGGCCAAACTCACAAAGGCTTGGCCTTTCATGCGGCCTTCAGTAAGCAGGCGAACACTAAATAATGCACGCTCATTACCCAAGCTCGACCAATCGACAAAACGAGCAAATATGCGCTCCAGATCGACGCTGGTGACTCCGCGAGCGAGATTCTTAACATAAAGACGACAGCTAGGTTCCCCTGCTACGTAATTACGGAACACTGGGAGAAGGGCTCGCTCTGCGGGAGATAATAAGCCCGCAGACAGTTCACACTCGGTGATAACGTCACTAGGCGGCTGTGGTCCGTCCGATTCTTCATCTACTTCTTCTTTTTCGAGCTCTTGTTTCCTTTTGGCGTTGGATATTGCAGGTATAGAAGAGGAGGGTATGATAGATCCCATGTCTTGTGAGATAGTTTCCATGATGGTCTTATCACCTTGAATAAAAGTGAAACAATGCTTAAAAATTCAAACTTTGAGATAAAGTAAGTACATTTTCTGATAAAATTACAAGTGAAAAAAACGGAATTTAAAAAACAAGATAAAAAATTAATTAGAGTAAAAGGAAAGGAATATATCATAGTGCAAAATTATTCGCGGTACAATATTTATTGATGTATGTTTTAAAAGTCTGGAAAATCCATTTAAGATAAAGGGGGCTCAAAAGATTTAACCAAAAAAACTATTTAACTATCTAATACCGTCATAGTGTAAATTAATTACCTTTCAAATAAATCATGGAAACACGTTCATTTTTAAATACTTGTAAAATTAAATGTCACACACTATATAAATTTGAAATATATAATTCATTACATTTTATGCGTAAATACTGCAGTGCTCCAGTCTGAATCAATAAGTCAGACAGACACTGAGTACTATAACAATATTACCCACCAGATGCCTCCACTATAACAACCGGAGTGACCTTCTCCAGTCGGCCGAATCCACCAACTTCCGCCTCGGCCGTCTCTCTCTCCAAGGCATCACGTGACCAGGACAGACATGAATGGTCGGGCAGTTGGAGACGGATCTCAGTGGCCTGATGCCCGGCTGACGAGGCCTGTTCGAAAACCTCTTCCAATGAGGCCTCCGCCACACCACCAGCAATAATATCAGACGGGAGAGAAGACAGAATAGGGATGGGAGGGGCGCACGTTCGCTTGGGTCGTGGGAGGTGGCTGGTGCGTCGGGTTGCTGCGTGGCGTTTCACTCCTGCTTGCTGGCGAGGGGAGCTGTCATCTATTGACAGATGGATGGGAGTGCGGTGAAAATGGGTATCAGAAAGCGGTGCATATCACTCATTAACTGAAATATAATAATATTATTTTTGTTAAAAGTGTAGATATTGGTTAACATAAATAATTCGATCTGCAATCTTCAAAATAAATAAGAAATTGTAAGGAAATATTTAGATTACCGCCATTTTATAAGTTTTTTGTTTTACTATAATCTTGTTTGACGGTCAATATAATTTTGATATTGATTGCCTTACTTGATCAAAGCTAAACATACAAAATCTCATAAATGTGGCATAGTTTCAAATTGAGCTTATTTGATTTTAGTTCTAGTTGAAGAAATGATTCAACATCTATGGTGGAAAGTCGATATTATCGATTATAATCTAACAGGTTTTGTTGTGACATTTATTAGCAGTAATAATGCATTTTTTATTAAGTTTTGTATTTTAAAAATAATTAAATTAAAAAGAAAACAGATTTTTTACACTAATTGTAATATATAGTTTAAGTGTAATATTCCAGCCAGAGGATGGCGCAGTGGTTAGCTCGTTCTACGAAATATAAAAATTAATCGATATCTTTCAACTCAATGACTTGTGAAGTGGGACTTGATGTAGAGTTCCTATCTTGGAATACCTTAGTAGCGGATGTGCTTGTGGCATTCCAGGCAATTAATTCCCTCCTGGCTATCAGCTGTGACAGTCAAAAATGTATAGCAGGCATATAACCTGTTCTGTTTACAATGACATTTAAAAAGCTTGACGATACTGCTACCATATAAGTAGTAGGTGACAACCTGTTTTTGACAAAAATTTGACAAAGATGTGACAAAGATTTTACATTAAAAAGACATATTATTATCAAAGGTATGATGTTTTAGAAAGTCGTGATTTGGTTTTATTTGGGCCTGACCAGTGACTGGCTTATCAGTGAGCCATATGCAATATGAATATAGTGAACCCTCGAATATCCCCAAACTTCACTATCCTTAAGGTTTTATTTGGGAACGGATTTCTTTATATATTATTATTTATCCTCATTTATTCGGAAACCTCGCTATCCGCGTCCGGTAGTCATTTTAAAGAACAAATGCTCTATTTTATACTATAACCGCCTTCGAATATCGGCAAAATGATATACTATGAAAATTAGTGATTAGCAATAACTTGTCGATTGTAATTTGTCTAGATCAGTATACATTTCACTATAAACTAACGTATACTTACAGTATCCCATTTGAGCATCCTCTAATTGTTTATTGTTCTCTTCTGTCGGTTTATGATTTATACAAGATGCATTAACATTATTTTGATTTATTTGTTTTAATAAACTTATGGTTTGGAAAGCATAAATACACATCTCTTATTACAATATATGGAATCTAACAATTCCTAGAATTATATCTCTTATTACAATATATGACAAATATAAGGAATTTAATAATTCATTGGACGTCTATAAAAAAGATATAGACGTTAGAAATTATTAAAAAATTATATTAAAATAAAATAAAATAAATATTTCGATATTAAAAACGTCTTTTTATTTCACTAAAATGAATGCGATTTAAATTTAAAATTGAACATCCTCGGATATCCGCAAATTTTACTGAAACGAAGTCATAGGGATAAACGAGGGTTCACTGTACACCAGATGCAATCTTGACAAGGATGAAAAAAAATCGTATTTTGCCTAATAAATCACTTAATAGTTGTCTTCTAATGTTATACACATACTAATAGCGATTACAATGATTAATTTCTAAATAATAATGAATCATTAACGGAGTAAATTGTATAGAACAAACAAACGAACCAGAAGCTATCTCGGATTCCTCGCCAGAAGAGACGTCCATTTCCTGATCAGTGGGGGCTGCATCCTGATTAGTCGATGTGAGTTCCACAGAACCAGGGAAGTGAACATCAGGACCAAAGGGGGCGGGCAAGTGGAGCTTGTTCATTAGGTGGAGAGCCTGGAGTGGGTGTTAAAACGAGTGAATTTAAAAATTGCTTCAGTAATTTAAATTGAGTTGATTAACAATCGGTAATACGTGCTTATAATAAACACAAATTAACGTGTTTTATTTTGTCTAAAAAGATTAAACTTACAGTTGTTAATAATATATATTTGCAAAATATATAATATATATTCAATACAATCCGTGTACAATTCGTTTCTCTGGTGAATAATTGACTTTTATAAAGTATAAGTAAGTATAAATGAATAAATCTATCAAAATATTAATACTTAATTTTTCATTTATTTAAAATCCTTATTCTCAGTAAACTTTGGTTTAATACAAATATATGTATTCCCTTCTCTTAAACTGATCAACCCGACACGTGAACCTCTAAAATAACCTTCATTCCTTATTTCATTATTATTTCTTCATATTGCTTTCTTCTTGCCTACATGTCTCTTTTAAAATTGTGGTATGTTGCAGTTTATGAACAATTAGCACTTAAAAATTAGGTCAAAATATGTAAAATATTGCAGTGAATTGTTGGCACACTGTTCAACTGCTTTGTTTAAAACAGAAAAAATTGTTAAATAACGAATAGACGGAATACACACCACTTTATAACTAATCATATATAAAATATTTCTTTAGATATCATTAAATTCATCTTACGAATACAAGTTTACCAAGCGATTCAGAATATGTATTACAATAAATTATTGAATTAAATTATTGGGGTCACAGTTCTACTGTGCTTAGCTTAGCTTGGTAGCTCTCAACAGCCGAGCAAACACTAAAAGATCTTAATTCAATAACTAGTAATTTGTAGAAAGGCATTGGTAAATCCGGAGAAGATTTTAATATAACTACGGATATATGGTACCCCTGACTCGTTAACTTAATAATTGAGGCAATTGAAGCTTCAAAGTAAAGGCAAATTAACTATAATATATATACTAAATTTTTTTAATAGCATTTTAGCATAAAAATTGGTGAAACTTAACAAAAATAGGTCAAACAAGTATCAACTAGGGCTGTTAATGCATAGTTAGAAACTTCACCTGTGTATAGAAGCGGGGCGAAGCAGCCAAGGCACGCGCCATATTAGTAATTATACAGCGAGTTGGAGCCGGGTAGGCATAGGCCAGGTCCCCGCGTGTAATAGGCTGATTAAGGCCCCATCGACTGGCGAATGCGAGCACTGAATCCGTCCACGACATCACTTCCCTGCGAAGGTTTACGCCCCGCTGGAGACCAGTAGAGTCCTCCTTAGTGGTGGAGAAGGTAGCTGCTGGTTGGACTGGGGTAGCTTCCTCTTCTGAAGGGAAATGGGCTCTGTAAGGGGTGGGAAGATAGCATGCAGTCAACACTAATTATAAAAATAAATAAGTATAAATTCTGATATAAGTACAAAAAAATTAAAACCTAAAACAGGAACAAAAATAGAGAGTGCGGTGATGATACAGATAAAAGGATAATAATGAGAGAACATTGCAAAGTTAGAGAGCATGATGTTGATAACAATCGTACCAACAACAGGGAAAACAATATAAACTGTTATGGTATAATTATGCACAAAATTATTATGTATTAATGTAAAATGGCTTAAATATAATAATCAAATAGCTCAGTTTAAAATATTACTTCTTTAGAGAACACAAAAATTTTAATTATTTAGTAAATGAAACACTTGCATAAATATATATCGATCATTAAATTTGTTAGTAATAATAATATTGAAATTTCGATTTAAAAATACGCAGGAATTTCAAAGTCACTAAACACATATTGCAGAGTTCACAGAAATTTAAATTTCTAATATTATTTAAGATTAATTCGATTTTAAACGAAAAAATGACAGAAACTGCCGATAATACGTCTTAAATAATCATTTAAAATATACACTAGTTATAAAATATATATAAGAATAATAATCATAGATAATATACAGATGGAAACAATTATATGGATGGAAGGGTTACAAATAATGCAAATATAATATATTACTAATTTGAATAATATGTATAAAGGGTATATAGAGATAAATAGTATACAAGAATTGAATGTATGATGTACACGGAGAAATAAATAGAGTGAAACATAAATTAATTATAAGCGCGTAAACTGAAGATTCTTCTACAAAAATTATGCCGATACCAAGTCCAATATTGATCATTTGTTAGAGTATAGGCCGCTTTTTTCCAAATTTTGAAAATGTTTTCTAAAATTTCGCTAAATGTTCCTTAAACTCTTTAATGATTTCTAAAAGTTCTATAAAAGCTTCATAAACTCCTCAATGATAACATTAAGTCACCTAAACTCTCAAATTATTTCCTAAAAATTCGCTAAAAATTTTGTAAATACGTTAAAAAATTCATAAAAATCCCTCAACTGTTTTTTTAAATACTCTTAATTCCTAAGCATTCACTAATGACTTTCTTAACACACTATGATTAGTATACATCAAGTTTGTCTTGCGCACCAATGTATTATTGTCAAAGTAAACAATAACAAGTTTATTAGTTTATTCATCTAAAAATATATATATTTGTTAAAGAAAGATATCTCATATTACAGTTGTGAACGTTATTATAAAATAGCAGTTTTAATAAATAATATTTTTTCACTGTCATTTTGGATACTTGAATTCATGGCGTATAAGTGTAATCAAAGGTAGCACCGCATAGAAACATAATCATAATAGAGATGAGAAAACTTTCATAAGAGCGCATCATACAGAAAAGGTGAAAATAAAAAAATAAGACTGGCCTGATTGCATAAGTGAGTTTTTAAGAATGGATTGGTTATATTTAATATATAAGGATTCTTTTATGGAAAAGTTGTGACGCCATTGCCTATTTTCAGAACAGGTAATTGATAAATAACAATGGATTTTAAAGCAAAAGGAACACGATCTTCAAACAAGAAATACTGAATTATTTTGAAAGATTTAAAATTTAGCTTAAACTGTATATTTAGATTAATGGAAAAGCGTTTTAATTTATGTTTCAGAAAGACCTAAAAGATGACCGCCTAACGGCGACTGAAAAAAAGAAAAAACTACATTTCTAAAATTATTAAACTGGCTACTACAAATCGAAGGAAGCATTTTTATAGAACAAGCTAACACAATACCAAAATAAACTCTTTGGATAAGAATTACGAAAAAAATTGAAACAAATCGTGTACATATTTTCCCTTAAACGTAATAAATAGTTTTATTAAAATATTTAAAAAATGTCTAGGTTTGTTACCTGTGTGCAGGTTTCGCATATTCAACAGTAAGTCTTCGATCGCCAATTTTCATTTGATGAAGAGACTGAAGAGCATGCTTTGCCGTAGAATGAATTTCAAATGTCGCAAATGCCGACTGATAATTAAAAAACAAGACAGAAAAGGATATTTTATACATCCATTTATCTTTAAAATGTAGTTAACTAAAGTAATATTCATATAAAACTGACATTTCGTAATGGTCCTTTATCTTCGAAGCACTTGACATAGCTGGCTCCCATAAAATGTAGCAATTCCTTTCTGTCATCTAAATTTAAAATCGATGGCCAATGACGTACAAACAATACACGAGGCTCGTCATCGTCTTCATCCTGCTTTGATAGATGTGACATTCAAAACTGAAACGAACAATTTTCAAATTTTACGATAAATTTGAGAAAATGATCTATTTTTTAATCAAACTGAAAATTAAGTCACTAAACAGTTTAGATACATGCGCTGTATTGAAATTTGACACGCATTGGAAGTCAAAACAGTTTAACTGAGTTTTAACGGGCAATTATTTGGTTTAACTCATAGAAATAGAAATTGTTTTATCGTTGACTTCCCTAGAATGAGCATTTATTTAAATCGGTGGCAACCCACTGTCCTTTCAGTACGCGTCTACTCATTAAATTACATATTTATTCGCAATGCCTAAGTATTGTTCAGCTTTTGGCTGTAATACTGTAATATTCGATATAAAAATAATTCCAAAGGTTTATCGTTTCATATGTAATTATTGTATTATGCAAAGCATGCAATTAAATATATTTATTTTAATTAAGTATATGTTTTCGAGATTTAATTCTACTTGATATTATCAATATTACTCATAATTATCCAAGATTTATGTGACAAATGTGATAACTTTTAATGTCAATCGTCATTTCACATCTTAAATACTCCATTTACTTTAATAAAAATATATCGAAATATATCATTTCTAAATAGTTGACATGTATTATATATTATTAATAATAAAATATGTTTTGTATTGTATTGTATTAAAATAAAATATTAATGACACCATTATTAAAAAATTTACAACATGAGCCATTTACATATTAGCATATAAGACATACAGTAAATTAACTTAATTGTTTTAATAATTTATGTGTATTGACCTTAATTATATTAATTAATAATTATAAAGTAAGGAACTAATTAACTGTAAATGTAATTTGTAATAACAATTAATATTTAACTACAATTTATTAATTACCTTTTCAGTAAATTAATTATTTTCCCTTATAGTATAGGCTATAGGCATAGACTATAATAATGAATAACTATAAGGCTTAATAGTGTTACTCAAAAAATACATAATGTAAGTTAATGTTTGTTATAATATTAAGTAAAGATTATAGAATGGCAATATCGTTTTCGGAAAAATACACAGGTATTTTATCTGGTTTCTGAAGAATTTTCCTACGATATTGATATTCTAAAACCTATTTAAAGCTTGCAGGTTTAAAAAAATCTATATTCTATTATTCACTTGCTTTAATAACAGCAACATAGTTTATTTGATAACCTGGTAGATTTAGATATTGACAATTTCGGTGATTTTCTAAACGATTCTATAACGGTATCAAACGTCATGCGCAGCCAATGACGGAAGATGAAGAAAAAAGAAAAAAAAACAAACAAATCCCCCAGAATAGTATAAATCAGGCCAACTGAGTCAAAAATACCTTCAATCATTGGATGGTGGAAAGAAATAACTGCATCTTGACATCAGGTTCCACTGAGTTATTATACCTGACTGACACCGAGTCCAATGGTCATGAAAATTTAGCATCAATTGGAAAGAATAAATTAAATACTGCAATACTCGAGATAAAAATAATTCCAAAGGTTTATCGTTTCATATGTAATTATTGTATTATGCAAAGCATGCAATTAAATATATTTATTTTAATTAAGTATATGTTTTCGAGATTTAATTCTACTTGATATTATCAATATTACTCATACTTATCCAAGATTTATGTGACAAATGTGATATCTTATAATGTCAATAGTCATTTCACATCTTAAATACTCCATTTACTTTAATAAAAATATATCGAAATAGATCATTTCTAAATAGTTGACATATATTATATTATATTATATTATATTATATTATATTATGTCATTAATAATAAAATACAATTATTTCAAGTCATGAGGTACGGAAAAAGTCAGGGGATAAATATCCCGCAGACAGTCTTAGATTACTCTTTTTTGGAATACAAAGGTACCTCAAATTTGAACGCAATTTAGAATGGAACCTTTTCTCGGATATCGTAAATTTTTTCAAGCAAATGAAGCTCTTAATACTGCCATGAAGGCTTCCACACAAGGTTTGTCACTCACTAAAAAACGAACTTCTCCTATTTCTATCGAAACTGAGGAAAGCCTGTGGACTAGAGGTTATTTAGGAAGTTATAATCCTAAAAAGCTTCTGCACACAATGGTTTATTTGGTGACCGTGAATTGTGGACTGCGAGGAGGACAAGAGCTTAGAAGACTAAAGTGAGGAGAAGCAGCTCAAATTACATTGAAACAAAACCCCGATGGATATTGGGTATGGTGAAGACATTTCTAAAACGTATAAAAATGGACTCAAAAATCACAATGTTGAAGCAAAAGTTGTTCTGATTTATCCAGTGGAAAAGAAAGAACGTTATTTCATTGAGCTTTTTAATAAGTTTGTCAGCCTTCAACCATCAAAGGATACCACAGGCGCATTTTTTATTCAACCAAGTCTGAAATATTCAACTTTTTTCTTGTTTCAAAATGTTCCTTTGGGACACAATACACTTTCAAGCATCATCATGAACCTAATGGAAGCAGCCGGTGAAGATGGTGTGTATACAAACCATTCAGGTAGAAAAATAATCTTGTCTCATATTATGACAAGTACATGGAACAAAAACTTACAAAAAGGATTACTGGTTATCATAGCAACTGCTACTATTTTTAACAAAGATAGTCATATTATTGTTGTCCAACATTTTGGTTATTTAATTTAAGTATACTTATATTAAATATTTTAAGTTTATTACTATAGAATATATATATATATCAATATCATAAAGGATATATAAAAGAATGTTGGTAAAGAAGAACTGTTGATATAGACACATTTTTCATTTTCAGTATACCAGTTAATTTTAATATACAAATAGACACCAATGATAACAATGGCAATGTTGAAGTAAGTGTTATTTTAATTAGGTATTCATATTTTATGAGAAAATCTAGGATATATTATAAGATTATAGGTAATGTACAGGGTGCCCAGTAAAAAAGACCAAAATTTAGTAGTAAATTTATTAAATTATTTACAAATCATGTTATGAATCTCATTAATAGTAAAAAATGTTACAAATGTCAGATATGTTCCAAATTACTGCCCTTTGCAGCAACACAACGGTGTAGTTGTCTGGTCCATGCTGAAGTTGCTGACTGTATGGTCTCCAACTTTTTATTGGTTTATGCATTATACTGAATTTTGGTCTTTTTTACTGGGCACCCTGTACAATGCAATTAATAATTACACTTAAATGATAATAATATATAAGATATGGTTTTACTATACAACCAATTGTGTGTAGTATTTATGTTCCATTTCAATATTGTTGTTAGTTAATACCTTATGGAATATATTCATGGATGAAGATACTTGAGCATTCAATGGAAAACAATAGAAATCACTAGTGTGATAACTCTGCAACATAATAATCACAAGCATAACAGGTCAATAAAAAAATGTCTGTCTACTAATGTAATTGTCAATGCAAGAACAAATAGTAAGGTAATTCCCATATCTATCAAATATTTTTTACCATTGGAAACTCAACTCCAGCTCCAAGATTATTGATACATTGATTATTTCTCTCCCAAGCCAATAAGACACTTAGTGCCAAATTTTGAAATAGAGCTGACTAGGAGTAGAAATAATAATGCAACATCTGAATTCATCTGAGTCACAAATAAATTAAGTAGGCAAGCTAACATCACCAAAATAATAATTAGACAGGCTAACTGACATGGGTAATATTAACCAGGTTTCTTTATGGCTGCATTGTATTATTTTTGTTCTGTGAAAAACTAACTATACATTTTAGAAAATATATTTCTCAAATACTATTGGTCATTTATGCAGACACCATATACATACATACAATAACCCCTTCTCTCCATTGATAGCTTTCATTCTGTTCTTACTTTCAGTGCTGGTATATATAATTGTGACGCGGGGACAGTTTCAATAATAAGAAAAGTCCACACGTTGCTCAGGCACAGTTCGTATTTTGTTCAATGATTCGTCGCCAGTTGTCTCTGTTTCCAGTGGCAGAGG
>JAYRBW010089704.1:0-21617 GCA_036023295.1 Invenusta paracnida
CATTCATTTTTGTTTTTTTGACGTTTCGTCTAAATACCGGCATATGAGACTCTCGGCACGTAACAATTTTCTTTAGGTACCGAGACTCTCGCAACCTATAAATTACGTTTATAAATTGCGTAGTGTAGTAATTTGTGTATTTAGGTAGTTTTTAGCACTATATCAAATTTCCTTTTAAACGGTGTTTGGTATCATTTGAATTGCGTTATACCCGAGCATGTCTTGAGGCATTATATTTTTAAATGTCAGTTCCTTTATGAAAAGTTTTTTAATTAGATATTAATATCGTAGCAATTTCTAACATAGCTTTCTAGTGACAGCATTTGATATAGGTGTTAGAACCAGGCTCACAGATAGCAACTAATATACACGTGTTGTTGTGATGACGCTAAGTTGACGCAACATCACTGTGACAGTGGACTGATTTATTAAGTTTATTACGTCGATACAAAACCTAATAAAATAAATTATAACTCGTTATTAACTATTCACCTATTTTACTACATCTTGCGACTTTTCATATAGTTTCATATGCATTATTTAAAAGTGTATCTTTGATTATGCACAATTTAAATTATTCATCTACTCTTCGATATTGGTGTGCCTTAAAATAACTAAAATGTACACTCGAATATCTTAAACTATTTTTGAACAAGCCCAATGTATTTATTCGTTCATCTGGATTAGGTTTTACTTACTACATATCTCACGTAGACAAAGTTTAATCTTTTCTAGTGATATAGTCCTCGTAAATTCGATGTTCTTTTATTCTTTCCTCCGCCTCTTTCACTTCGTCTTTACTCTAACTTGTACCTTTGTTGTCTGTTTTCTTCCTGTACGAATGTATCTCCGCATCTTCCTCTCTTCGCCCACAGCTCTCACTTCGTCTCTCTCAACCCGGCTCCTCATTCCTCTGTAAACTCTGGTCTGGATCGGGTCTACGCGACACTGAAGCCCTTCTGGCTCGCTTCTACCGCAATGTCCGCCGAGTGAAGCCCAAAGCGAGCCGCAACGACTCAGCGGAGATCTTTCTCCTAGCTAGGGACTTTCTTCCACTTTGAATTCCTTCTGTGTTTTACTTGTGAAATTATGACGATTATCCAGTTCTTCACTATATATTTCATTTAGAAACTGTAGATATTCCAAAATATCTATTAAAAAGGATGAAAATTTGATCTTTTATAACTTATTTACTAGCTTGATGTTTAAAAGAAAAAATATTGAAAGCAGATTTGATCATCAAAAAAATAATAAAAGTTGTCTTACAACTGATATATACTCTATAACATTCACATTTTCACGACCCTAAAACAGTACTTGGGGTATTTTTATAATAGCTAGTAGGTATCATGTATACTTTGAGATTTATTATTATTGTTTCAAAACACTTATCTCATACAATGTATGTTTTAGTTAGTGATAAAGTCATTCTCAATCGCTTATACAATATATAATAGAGAGTGTAAAGTGTGTTTAGATAGACATCAAGATCAATATTACTTTGACCATTTGAACGAATGTTTATAAATAATTACTCCCTATAAGTTCAGTCAATAATGAGTAGTATATATTGGCATGTAAATATAGTGTATGGATAGTGCTTTTTCCATGCATTCCGCATATAAAGTATAATTACCTATCCAGAAAAAGCCTAGAGTTAATAAGCTACTTCCGTTTTAACTTTTAGAATATTCATATTATATAAAAACGCGTAGTCTTTTTCTATACCTATGCATAAATTAAAACATTTCAATCAGCTTGAGATATACTTGTCTACCGAATTTGAAATAATGTCTATACCTAATTTACGTTTGCTTTATTTCTTCTCAGAACTTCCAATTTTATTAAATATACAACACAGTTAAAGGGAAGCAAGTTCATTTGCGTACATATTGTTGGCCTCGAAGTCGTGTACTGCTACTGTTGTGTATATTTTGAACTCATCATTCCTTGTTATGATATGCTGTCGGAGTTTTCAATTCAATAGACACAACCGGAAGGACGCTTTCATGTATACAGCTCTCTAGGTTTCGATCATATACTATATTGATGTATATTGTGTAGGAAACATCTTTAGACTTCCGGGACCTTGCATCATGTTTCCCGGGATATCCTTATCTTAAATAGCTCCAGCTATCTCGGGAGTGACAATGTAATAGAAATACTAAATCAGATGAAAATTAATTTGATCTAGGAATGTATGCAATGCTTGTGCATTATTAGAATATAATATTATATAGTATATACGCTTTGTTAATACATATATTACGTACATAGTATTTGTACATTTTTTTGTATTCGCATTTGATCATGTTTTTTGTAAATACTTACACTTAATTTGGCAACTATAAATCGATATTTTGTTAAATACCCACAAGTTTGTTTTAATTTATTTATACATTTATGGTATGTACTGTATAAAGTTATTTTTAGTTTTATAACTTAACTAAATTGGTGTATAATTTAATATTATATTTCAAATTATTTTGATATATTAATTATTGCTTTTTAAAATTACTACGGCTTGTATTTATCGAGACTTGTACATCATACTGACTCGAAATTTATGTCAATATAATCTTACGAAATGGTTATAAACACTCGTAATTTGACATATATATATATATATATATATTAGTTTAAATCAATTATCTTCTTCAAAATGCCTACTAGCGATTAAGTAAACTAGATACAAACTATTTAAACGTCATATTTTAATTCTATAAGAAATGCTTGAAGAAAACGTTACGACATTTTTAGCATAACCCTACGTAGATAACGGGAGGGGGGAAGTTGTACACCTCCCCTCCCTCCTACCACATATTAATAATTAATCTGTTGCATAATGGCTCAACCAAATGTTATAAAATTGACTCTTTTATTAAATCAGTGTAACCGAATTGATTGAAATTTTACTGAAAGTTACCAAATTGCATTCTAAATACTTTCTGAAAGTCTAGATCAAACATATCTTTTAGAAAAAAAAGTTTTATTAGCATTTTTAGTAGATTTTATGATCTTCCTATAGTAACAATTATATAGTAGAAGACATGTGAATTTTCAGATCCTTTAAAGTAGTGAAATATTATCAGAATGATTTAATATTTGGAATATGATCTACTAAGTAAATATGCTATGTAGATGATATACTAAGTAAATATAATTCCAGAATTTTATCGCTTTTCATTAACGGAACAATGTGATCACTGATTTCTATGATCCGGTTCAAAAATTAAAATCGTGATCCTCACTCAACAATATTTTATTTAGTCTAAAATTGGTACATATTGATCTTATAGTTATGTATCATAATCCTGAATATTATCAAATTTGTATCAAGCTTACTCTATAATCTGGATCTGATACCGAACAAAACTAATAATCGTGATCATGGGTCCCAGGAGTAAACTTTTGTTAAAAACTGGGTTTTTTCCTTAAATACTGATTATACACCGAATTCCAAAATTTCAATAAAACCGGACATTTTATTCTATATCTGTTGACACTATGTGATCCGGATTACCATATTTTTTTATCCAGATCACTGATTAAAATATCTTTGGTTCACTTTTTGATGATCAAATAACATGAAGAATGATGAAACATGCTTATATCCAAAAAATCAGGATAATAAATAATGTAAACTAATATTTATGCCTAACATATATTTTTGGTTTCCCTATCCTTTGCATAGGAAATTTTTTATCTTAGGATCGTGATCACCAATCATCGGATCATTATAATTTTCAGGGTCTGTCGATAAAATCTCTCCAAAAACATTCTTTGAAAATTTCAGCCCAATCGAGCAATGGGGATTATGAAAGTCTAGGAGAGGGGGTGGTACACTTCCCCCTCTTATCTGCCGGGTATAATTAAAAGAATTATCTACGGGGGGGTTAAAATGAATTATAATGTTTTTTTCAGTATTTTATATTTATAATCATTTAAGCCATAGAAATATGATTGTGTCTTATCTCTATGATTTAAGCACTTCCTTTAGTAAATTGTTTTGCTTCTAAGTCTACCTAATAGGCATAGTAATACATATATACACATTAATCTGCCTATTCTTAATCGTTTCGAAATACTTTCAAGTGTGTCGACATATAGACCAGCAGTTAGATATAATCACAGATTAATAATTCTCAATTTCAACTCTTAATCACTTGAAAGTATTTGCAAAACAATCTAGGTTTTAAAAATTTATATAGTAAAACAGTTGTAGGTATAAATATAATAGTCATATATACATATATTATATCATAGTCTCGTGTATATTATAGAGACCATATTGTTTCTTAAATTTTCTTAAATATAGATAATTTCTATTAAGAGCAAGTTCAAATTCAATATTGTAGTATACCTTGTGATAAAATTTATTAAAATACAATGATGTACGAAAATTCACAACGAGATGTATATATATATATGAAATCCACAAGAGTTTAAATTTTGACTACAACTATATATATATATTAAATCCACAAGAGTTTAAATTTTGACTATAACTGTATATCTATATTCTGTGATTAAAATTTGTTTATTTTTCAATTTCTTAATTCTGAATAACGTTTGAATTGTCACAATATGTATGTAGAATTTATATTAAGATAAACTAATTAATATAAATTCATCCATTAATAGTTCATTAATTTATTTTACATAAGTAATTTCACCGGCATGATGGCAGTCTTATGGAAGACATTTAACAAAACTAATTCTTTATGAACCTCCAAACGAAAATATCCTATTCGAGGAACCAATTGCTGAGGATTTTCAAAATATGATATCCGAAACACAGCAAAATTGTAATTAAGAAGCCCAACTGGGCAATACAAATGTTTAAACAGTGGCTTAAATCAAGACAGTCTAGTGGTGCACGTTTTCAAAGAAATGGATAATATGTTACCAAGCCAGCTTCAACATTTCATTTTTAAACTTAAAAAGGTAACTAACGAAGATATCTTTAAAGTTCTCCATGGGATATAATCCAAGGTATGGGTTACTACATTTCAAACAGTTTGCATCAAAATATTTAGCGATCCAGAATGTAAGGAAACAATAGGTTCGCTAAATGCAATGCAGCAATTATTGAAGATAACATATAAACTTATTAACATTGAGCCAGAAGGAAATGCAGCTCGATATCACCAATATTTCAAACACGAAAAGAAACTATGTGAAAAACTGAGACAAATATTCCAACTATGTTAGAACGATTAATTTGTTAATGGAAAGTTTTTTGGCCTTCGCGCAGAAAAGAAGGGTGAGATCTATAGGGTGGTATTTTGAAACCGATCTTGAGACTCATAATGCTTTTTTTTTTACGCCTAATCTTGAGACTAGATTAGAATAGGAAAAATACATATAAAACCTAGTCTCAAGATCGGTTTTAAAATACAACCCCTAGAGTCGGAAAGGGACATTCGTTTTACCCAAACCGAATGCGGTAAAGCATTCATTTACACATATCAATTCAGCAAGAATTTTAATGGAGGCTTAAAACCGAAGAAAGTGAAAGACTGAAAAGTAAAGTAGATACGGCTACCGATTCTACCTACTTACATTGAAGTTAAAGCGAAAAATATATTAGCCAATACAATACGTTTTATTTAGAAACTATTGATAACATATTCAGACAAAATTTTTTTTGTAAATTTAACAATGAGTCACAACTCTGTTTAAGAAAAGGACAAACAGGAAACATATCAAAGTGTCTATGAACGTTTTACAAATTTTGATTTTGCAGAATCATCCCAAACACTGTTCAATGCAAATTCCAAAACTCAAATTTTATCAAATTCTTCCTCACAACTATTTCTCCAGAACTGAAGAGATGTTTATGCGATCTACAACTAATGATACAACTATAGCATCACGACTATTTCAGTGAAACTTAATCAAATACCGAATGTGTATGTGAACTATCCCTAGAACATATCTCCGGGATGGTTCTGGGATTTTAACATTTCAGGGGTTAATAATATTAATTTTCTTTTGATTTTTAGGTGTTTACTATTCAAAATAAAAGTTTACATTAATAATTTCCAGATTATCCAAGCATTATCAAAATTAATCATGGGATATATACTAGTATATCTACATTTATACAAACATTGATGGTAGTTATTTACCAGAATTAACGATCATTTTAAATACATCCGTGCCATCTTTGTTAAAATGCACGGTTCTGCAGAATGATTTCTTCTGCAAAATACTCAGTCCGTTGAAATGAAAAGTTTGGCGAAATACAGGATTTAGTGAAATGAATGGTTTGTCGAAATGCAAGATTCGGTGAAATTAATGGTTTGGCGAGAGTGAAATCTGTTCCAGTTTGCCAGTATGCGTGACAATATTAATTTTTTAAAACCAGCAATTAAAATTAAAATAATTCTTCAAAAAACTTTATTTTGTGCTTTAAATATTTTTTCTATAATAGTTTATTTAGTCAAAAACCAGTTTAAATAATGCTTCTTATAAGTATATACATTCCGGCTTCGCTATCGTGCATTAGAATGACATAATAATTATATATACATGCATTCTTCATTCTCGTTTCTCGTTTCTCATAGGTATCTTCTTCTTTATTAGAACGGCTTCTGAGATTTTTCTGTCGAATCGAAATAATGCGCTTCCTTGTAATGTATCCGTGTACCTATGATCTTCCTCATGAATTCCATAACTGCACCGGGATGTAGTCTACACCACCGACCGGTGGTATCAATATCATTTGGACAAAAATATCGCGTAAGCCACCCTAATAAAAGAAAATAAACCAACGATAAACGAGTAAAGTGACCGCGTGTTATATAATTTATCACAAATTTCTATAATAATTACAGTTATTAACTCAATATTTATCATCATATTAATTTCTTATTTGTTTTAATATATTATTCAAGTATTAATTTATTCGTGTACATATTTCTAATAAATATATTCTTCTGTGTCAAAACAGCTATCATTATTGAACATTTCCTCCAGTTTTTTTTAATCGACATATATACCTAATTTATATGTTTTATAAATTCAACAAAAGTTAAAATGCAACAATTTCATGATGCTTAAATGCAGATTTCTACATGTTTTTGGTTCATAAATATTGCTTCTTTTATATTTTCGTGTTATACACAATTTCCGGTTTCAAATCAGGTATTGTTCTAACTTCTTCGTTAATAGGGGAGATATCTGTGGATATCATTCTGAAACTGACATCTCTTTATTCTGACATCTAAACCCATTCCCTATTCTTCGTATAATGAAATTATAAATATAGAATTGCACTTTTAGTGTCTTTTATATTTGGATTCCAAAACCAGGAAATTTCATTTTTCAAATTTTCTCGGTGTACATAGGTAGTTATTCCAACTGTGATATACCAGTGATACACTCTGAACTTTAGCCTCATTTTAACGCAAAGCTAGCTATACCTATTTAAGAAGTACAAACTAGCAAAGGCTAAATTTACAACAAGGTGAGCGATGCTGTAGTCATGTTATAATTATCTGTTTTATTATTTCATTTGTAATAATATATTCAAATATTTCAATGATTCTTAATTTTAATTTTTGTTGAAGTATTTTAAGTTAAGAGATATCTAGAAATATACTGTGGAGTATTTTTATATTTTTCACTGCAGATATGAACATTATCTTAATTCTGGTTTTTCTTATTTATTATTAATAACGAGGTTTATCTCTACCCCGTTCTCATTTAAAATTTAAAATAATAAAATACATTTTTTCACTCCACTAAAATTCTTACATATTGATTAAGACTCTTAAAGTATTATAAATGTTTTTATTGCTTCTCTCTAATTAAAAACATTACATTACTTTAGATATCTTTATTTTGCAACGTTAACTCATATATATTTTTTGTAAAAATTACTAAGATTTCGGGATATCATTTTAAGAGGAATTTAGTTGATACTAAATGTATCATTGGAATATTTTTTGTTTTTTTACAAGTTGGATAATGTTATTCTTAAAACCGACAAAAAACGTGTTTTGATTGTCATAATCCTTTATAATGAAATTTGATGCATTCGCTGGAAGCTCAGTTTAAGAATATTATTTTTTTGTTAAATAATAGTTACTGCTAAAAAAATCCAAAATGTCGCTCCCTCAAAATATTTCCAGTTCCTCATTTTTCTGTCAATTCAGTGTCATAAAATAACTCTTTCGCATTTCAGCTAACAATTATGACGTAGTTAAAGTATTTTTTACTGTAACCAACGAAAGGGATAAAAGCAACCTCCCTTAACCAATTGAAAATGGGTTGTTCAGTAGGTTACCCAATAGGATGCTTACAATATCAACAGACTACAAACATAAAAACGGTTACTCAAAGAAATATAAGAAGGGTAAGGTGGGATACCAAAAGCTAGTAATCACCATGTCATTCGCCGCAACTGTGGTGCTTCTATCGACTATACTTAGTGTGCCACTATCGACAGCAATCTTCCGTCTCCAAGGTGACATAAACCTGGGCGTCTTTCTACCACTGCATGGTTTCGCCGACGGCATATCCTGCTCGAAAAATCTCTCCCGATCTCTATTTCAGCTCGGTCAAAGTGTAAAATGGGCAATCGAACAGGTCAACCAGAGCCCGCATCTGCTTCCAAACATCACTCTTGGTTACGTCTACCTTGACACCTGTTGGAAAGAAACACAGTCTCTCTATCGAGCATTGCACAACATTCGACCCCTGTGGAGGAATGATGATATGATGCCAATAGCGCCGCGATCGGAGCACCAGACTGCGATTGTTGGGGCCATTGGAGGCATGCGTAGCTCCACGGCGGTTGTCCTATCTCAGTTCCTCCAACTCTATCAGATACCACTGATCTCGCCGAATGCCAACGACGCGATTCTTAGCGACAAGATGAAACATCCCTATTTTGCCCGGATTCTACCCACAGCTCGCGTCGCTGGTAGAATGATGGCGCGACTTCTGAGTCGATTTAACTGGCGGTACGTTGCCGTACTGTACGATAGTAGTGCCGTGGGTTTCCAGTTCTATGAGGGATTCGCGGAACTCAAGGAGGAATTTGGTATTTGTGATCCAATTGCAACGAGCCTGTCCCTTGTAACAGATACTAAACGAATCTATGACACGGTCGATAAAATCATTCGTTATCGAAATATCTCCGTAATTATTGTCTATACAAAGTACATAGTTTCGCAAAAAATATTGAGATACATCAGAGTGACGACAAATAAGACGTATGTTTACCTATTTTACGACAATTTTATTTCAGGAAAAGGTTATCGCCCAATGACTACCTCATCCTTGTACACTATGTTCTCATCTGCACCTGTAGAAGCCTTTCAAAAAATCTTTTCCTCCTTCAATTTGAATAAAGGTGTCTCGCACAAACCTATCAGAATTTCCCTTACTGAAGGCTTCTTTAAATGCAACTACAATACTACATGTAAAAAGTTCCAGAACTCAACACTAAAAGAATCCAATCGCTATATTCCTGACTATCGGGTTTCAATGTTCCTTGACATTGTGAACGTCTATGCTCATGCCCTTCACAACCTGATAGCCAACAAATGCCCATTGGCATTCAGAAACACTTCTATTCTCGCTACTTGCATCACAGGACCTCAGCTCTACAACCAAATTCTCAACATTACTCTTCTTTCAGCTGACACGTGCAACGGGCATATCACCTTCGCCAAGAACACAGGCGATGGTTTCATCAACATCAAAATCCGTCAAATGCAACAGCTACCTAACGGGGATTTCATTCAACGATCGATCGGACTGTACCACACAAGGGAAGACCGACTTGCGCTTAATGATTCAAGCCTCATTTGGAGTACAACAGAAGATTCCACTTCAGTTCCAGTTTCGCTTTGCGGTTTTCCTTGCAAGGGAAACACAATTCCGCTTGTGGAAACGGAGTTGTGCTGCTGGAAGTGCAAGCCCTGTGCCCCCAATGAAATTCTCATCGCAAATCGAACGAACTGTCAAAGCTGCCCGTCACTCCATTGGCCAGATCAAATTCGGTTTGAAGTGTGCACGCGTCTTGTCGTCAAATACAATCGATTCTCTGATAAGACAGGATTTGTCTTTATTGCTATTACAAGCTTCTCTGTTCTATTCAATCTCGTTATTATCATTCTTCTCTGGAGACATCGATGTGACAAGGTGCTCAAAGCCTCCAATTTTTACCTAACTCTGCTTCTCGCAATCTGCACACTTCTTGAGTTCGCCTGTGTTTACCTTTTCTTTGAGCGACCAAATCAGGCCCGATGTCACATCATTCCAATCATCTCTCATTTACTCGGAACAATCACCTATGTCACCCTTTTCATCAAGTCGTTACGCATTTTCCGTATATTCCGAGCAAGTGACCAGATGAAAATGTCCTTGAAGTATATGAGCAATGGTGCTCAGTTTTTACAGATTGGATTCTTCGTCACACTACAGGTAAATTGGGTGGTTATTCTGAATGTTTTTGAATGTACCTAAATGTACATTGATTAATATGTAATTCAGAACTGATCATATTTATGAGTATAGTATCTGGAACATGGTTACATATTTTCCTAATTTATAGCTATAAAGCTAAGAAATAATAAAACTAAAATACATAAATACATTATATTAAGTAGGAAAGCCGGTGTTGCGATGTAAAGTGACTCTCCTCAAAATTGACTTCCCGGAAAGTTTGTATTAGGGAGTCAATTTTTACCGCATTCCGAAATAATGTGACCCCCATTACAAAGTAACTCTTCTATAATACATACAATACATACTTGAAGGCAGAGATAATATTAAGGCAGGTTATAACAGCACAGATATATCTGTCTTTTTAGTTTTGAAAGAAAGAAAGAAGAGCGCGATAAATGGGCTAAAGAACAAAATTAAATGTACCACCCGTCACAAAATAACGGAGTCACTAGCTTTGTAATTGGGAGTCAATTTATTTCGGTTTGCGGTACAAACTGTCTGGGTAGCAAACTTGGGACATTATGTGTCATGCGATAATATATGTATCATTTGATTCCCTTTGGTAATGAATCAATTGACTAATTTATTTTCTAAGTGCATCATGCAACAATATTTGAATCAAATGACACATTTAATAAGTGAATCAATAATGATTCATATTTATTGTCATGACATATACATGTGTCTAGATCTTGGGGATTCATTTTTTTGTGTCATTTGACACAGTACATCTTTTCCATTTTATGTTATAAACCATAAACTTTATATATGCTAGTTAATTTTACTGGCATGAACTTTTTATAGTGAAGTTTAACCTCGAAATTGAGATTTAATTTAACTTAAAAATTTTTCTTCTTTTAACTCCATTTTTTTCTACTTTTCTACAGCATCACTAGCTATTCCTCTTCTAATGAGCCTGCGAGAAAGCCTCTTTTTATTTGAAATGCGTTTATTTTAGTGTTTTTCCATAATATATTAAATATAAACAAGACCAAAAATGGAAATCCCAAGTATCATTAAAAGATTGTTCTAGCATTCAATATTATTATGCAAATCATTGTGATCGTAGTTTTAATGTTTTTGATATATAGTAAGTTTCATTAAAAATTTTATAAAAATTTGCACCGAAATGTAAATAACTCTATTTGGTACAAACGATGCCTCATTTCAATAGGTTTATTGTATTTCGCCTCCATTCGCCTGCAGTGAAACTCGGACCAGTCGCATATCGCTGTCAGCTAAAGTCTGTTTCGACGTATGCAAATTTGTACATATATCGATCAATATACTGAACTCTATTCACTCACGATTGGTATACAATACATGATTGTGATATATCTATAATCGGTCTGTTAGTCAGCAATACCTTAGATTATTTTTAGATATATTTATAAAACTGTCATGAACTACTGTCCAACAATATTTAATTATATATATATATGTATTTTAAAAATCACATCGATTTTGTTTTTTCAGATCCTTAGAACAAAGTGCGGTTAAGTGTTGTATGATCACCCCATTTAAATTTATTAATAATTGTAAATCAATTCGATGTTTGCTTTTACGTTTACAAATACTTTAATTCTCATCAGCAAGTTATCATGCGCCACATAATTTAGAGGCATCTTTAATATGTTAATCTAAACTTTAGAGTGTGAATCAACAATAATATAAGAAATCAGAAAAGTATAATTTCAAATTTAAAAAATCTTATTTCTACTACTAATAATCGTACAGTCTAGTAGTATTTCTTGTAATAAAATAAAATTCAATAAATATAGTTGAACATCTGTTTGAAAGATATGTGAAACCTGCAGGCGTAAATAGGACTTCTAGGATTATATTTAAATATTTATTATTATATATTGATTTCCTACAAATATTTTAGATGAAAATGTATATTTTGGCTGGAAATTATATTAGTTATACTGCATCAAAAGGTGTGCAGTTTTGTTGTTTTACAATTTCCATATAAAATATAGCGTGTATAGTACAAAACCTATTATGAAACTTTCCCAATCTACAATTTTTATAAAATAAATGTGCAATAATAAATTTTAAACGCAAATTTTATTTTTTTAAATTCAATAATTATAATTAGCTAAATGTAATAAAAGTATATATGCAAATATTAAATATTAAATATCAGCGCAATAACCCCAAATAATAAGGTAATAAATAAGTATAGATAATCCAAAAAAGATGATTACTCTCACAGACTAAGAATCAAGTTCGTTTCAATAGCCTTAATAAACATAGGATATTAAAATACAACTAATTTTCGAATATTGACCAAAATATGTAGCTACAATTTTTATAAAAGTGATCTATTCAGTTCTTATACAAAATACTATTTTAGTATTTATTTCATTACAAAATTATTGTTACTCACTCTTTGTGTACCTATCGCTCGCTTATTCATAAATACAATTTTGTATATATGTAATAATACTACTAAAAAAGTATCTATTCTAACAATATACTGCATAGATGAATAATATACGTAACCGATTTCACAGGCGAAGATAAATGCCCGAGTACTTATTAATAATACCCTCCTTTAACTCTATTTCTCCATAGATCATCATCGTGACAGTGAACAGCCTAATCGTCGGCCTCTCCACAGACTCCATCTTCATGCCCAATAAATTCACTCCCATCGTCTACCACATCTGTCGTCAGTCTCACCCTCAATTTATTGGCCCCTTCCTTTTCAACATACTCATCCTACTAGCCACTCTAGTACTCGCCTTCTACACACGGAAACTGCCAGACAACTTCAAGGAATCCTTCTGCCTCCTCATTTGTGCCTGTGTTAACCTCAGTCTCTGGGTGTGCTTCTTGCCAGCTCATTTCCTCATCGACGAGTCACCATCAAAGGATTTCCTCTTTATAATCGCTGGACTCATTCACGCCTACTCTGTACTCGCATTTTTTTGCTGCAGTCGAATTATTGCAGTCTATATGCCGCAGTCGAGTCAACAGATGTCGTCGACGAGATCCGCTGCAACTGGAAATCGATTTAATGGCTCCAAGTTTGTTGGTCAATCAAGAATCACAGAGCAAGATACTGTACTGCTTCCATTACAGCAACAGTAGCGACAAGAAATAGTGCATAAATAAATATGGCACTATATTCAGAAAAAAATAATCAGCACATTTATATAATCATTATATACGTTTTGCAGACCAAATTTGGACGAATAACAGTTAAAATCTGACATATTAACTCCATTAAATCTAAAATCTAAATTTTAGTTGACTTTAAATTTGGAAATAAGGTCATCAAATGTGATATACGAAATTCAAATTTGACATACATATAATCAAATTCAATAATTAAATTTAGTTTCTTAAGAATAATCTTAATTCTTTTTGGACACAAACATAATTTAGAGTATAGTCTCATATATTCTCTATTTTTTCTTATACTATACTATAAGATACTATATAATTATAAATATAATTTCAGAATAATATGTACATATTAACTAATCATATTTTATTTTATTTTATAAATCTAAATTTGACTACAATCTATAGAATATATATTTGATACATGTACATATAATCTTTAAAATTAAGACCATTAACACCCCCTGAATCATTATAGTTTCTCGATTATTTCTCTTATTATTATCTTAAAATATATAATATAATGTATATAATTATATGTCCTTTATTTCTCTCATGAAATGTACACACGTGTAATGGGTATATATTTATAAAATATGCAGATATTACTCTAATAAGGTTTTTAAATTATTATATTTAAATACGGTTAGTCCATAGTTTCAAAGTTTATTCATATATACTGAAAAAATATTGTTAAATATAGATAGTCTATAATAATAAATAGGGAATAGATTAGACTATTCTCTGAATATATATCAATAGTTCCTACAGATTCAGAATATTCTTAAGAAACAAGTTAACATAGTGCTGTAGTATTAAATTGTTGAATTTGATTACTGTATGTCAAATTTGCATTCCTTATGTCACATTTAATGACCTTATTTCCAAATTTACTCTCCATTTAAATTTTATTTCAGATTTGATGTACGTATGTCGAATTTGATTTCCTTATTTACACATTTGTTGTCCACTAAAAGGTTAATTTCATATTTAGTATTGTCAAGTAGATTTGAGCTGATGTTCCTCCAAATTTCATCAGGAAAGCCTATACATCAAAAGCGAAGTAAAATACAATTTTTCTGTACACATTTTTCGGCTATAGCACAGCTATAACAAAATATATAACTTAAAGATAACTAATGCTCTTCAAGAAATCAATAAGAAGTCATGTTTTATGGGCTAGTCAACTGTAACTTATCAGTGAAGATGTAGAAGGACATTTCTCTTAAATAATCTACCGTTCCTTTTAGCGTTTTGTGTACGGGATGTGTACTAGTAATATATTATCAATAGAACATTTTATTATTGTAAATGAAGAGTTCAAGATTGTTGTTTAAATTGTTTTGAAAATTCGTTTTTGTCCTTGATATTGTCCTGCGTAGAATAATGACAGAATAATATCTGCATAATCTTTCATACTTCCTAAATCCAAACCTAAATTAAGATGATTCCTTTCCATCTTGACAAAAGGAACAATATGAGGATCTTCACCTCTGTGATATGTATATAATTTTAGTTATCGTTGTTTTTCTTATTGTGCTTAACGGCGATTTCTGTTTTTGTTCAGAATCTGGGCTTCAAAAAAGAAAACTCATGGTAATCTGTAATAAAATTTACTAGAAATAAAATGATGGCATTCGAAAACACAATTCCGTAACCCATTATGTAATTGCATTCTGTACGAAAAAGTAGCTGCACCCTATTTGCATCCATATAATATGTTTTGTATGTGTGGTTATTGGTGTATATAAACGTTATACCATATCGACTGTATTTTTTGTTATTTTATTCTCTTTAATAAAGATGATTAGAAATAGCACAACAGATATTGTATATTGTATATTGATTTATCTATAATTATTTTTAACATTTTGTGTGCCTGTTTTTGTGCATTTAATATGTCTTCTATTTATGTATTACACGTAGGTATATATTGTACTGCAAAATTCATTACAAAAAAGTAAAATACGAATAAAATTACTCATTGAAACACTACATGATATTCAATCTATTCTTTGTGTTTCCTTAAAAATGTAAAAATGAGATATTACAATGATAATTTAAATTACTAGAAGCAGCTCGTTGTAGCCCTTTGAAATTAAAAAAAGATTGCAAGGTAAGGCACTATAAAAAGGCACTTGAGTGAAAGCGTTATCATTTTGACTAGACTTCTATCCAACATTCATAGCAAGCTCGCCTTCACGGCATATCCGGGTGAAATAGCATTTGAAGGATATCAAACTTTGTCTATAGTAGAAAATGAGATACAATTATGTGCGATATAATTTATTAACTATAAATACGCAACGTATTTATTTATTTGGAGCTATAATAATATGTATGTATAAGTTATGCGTTATGGCATAAGAATAAAAAACGGGAAATACTTCGGGTGCTTTACTATATATAGGTACTAAGTAAAAAGCGATTTTGGTATGAATAATCTTTGCTTATGAATATCATAATAAAAATTAGAAAAAGTTTTTGATTTATTCATAACAATGTGTTCTAACGCTGTATATGCATATAATACTTAAATATGTAAATGATATTGATGCTTACATTGATGACTATAAGATGCGAAATGAATTAAACTACGTACAAAAATATTATTAAATATATACGCAGAGTCAAATAATATTAACATGAACTTTAAAATATGAGTGCATATATAGCTATGACTAATATAATTATCGAAATTGTAGGAATGATCATATAATCTATTTTTGCAGATATACATAGACAAGAAGTTAAAAGTGTAGAAACCTTGATCTATGACAGGAAACATTGACATATATCGAATTTTATAAAACGCATACCCACAATGGGATCATTTTCTGAAGCTGTATTATAATAAACATGAATATATTTTAAAATGTTTTAAACACTTTATAGATATAATATATACATTCAAGGTATACAGCTATTTAATAGCCAATATGTGTATATAAGCTCTAACTGGAATATTTGATATATATATATATATATATAAAGAATAATATATGTAGGTATATTTATTACCTATATAGTATACTTACCAATAATGCTATTCTATTATAAGCAGTAATTTTTATATTATTACAGTTTTTATATATTCAATTTATGTACATGATATAACCAAAAACATTGATAGTAGAGGAGGATTTAGGGGGATCTACCCGGGGGTGGATAGGGTGGCTCACCCCCCGCTATGAAACTAAAAAATCGGAAATGTTACATATTATTCGAAAAATCTATAACGAAAGCAAAATTTGGAAAATCGGAGGAGGTCGAATGCCTCAAGAGTTGGTGAGGGGATGGTAAAGAGGAGTCGCACCTTAGAAATGTTATAATTTCTTAGAAAATTTTATGTCTAGTTGGACAGGCGTTTACTGGACAGATATTTTAGGGGTCTGAGCCATAAATTTCACGAAAAATTATATTGTGAAATAATAAGCACTACTGCAGTTTAGCACTCCTTTAATTTTCCTTATTTTTGGTTAATGAAAGTGGTGTCATCATCTCAAATTTGATTTCAATAATAGGCTGGCCAGTATAATCAGGCAAAATATAGGTTATTTTGAATTAGGGAGGGCGGAACTGCTTTCGGTTATAACTCCCAAAATAAAAGTTGGATCATTCCTATATTTTGCATGCTTAAAAATCTAGCCAGTATATAGTTTATTGCGAAAAAAATAGGTGATTTAAGTTAAGGAGGGTAGGACACCATAGCTCAAAATAAAAGCTGGATCAGTCCTATATTTTTCATACTTAATAATCAAGGGAATATTATTGATTATGCAAAATAATATGATTTGAAGCCAGACGTACTAAACTGCAGTAGCGCCAAAATAATATAGTGAATTAATATATATAGATATATCTGCCTGAATCTTAATGTTTGCCCGAAAGTTTTTGCGGCCAAAGCAGCTGGGGGGGGCGGCAGACGCCCTTTCGGTACGTCGATGGGGTGGAGAGAGGCGTCGATGGGAGTTATATATGTTATTCGGTAATTTTATGTCTAGCCACCCCCCCCTTAAAATCCTACATAGATCAGCCACAGGATACATACATATATAAAATATTCTAGGTTTGATTTATCTCTACTTCGTCAGTTTGTACCAATGTTTATCAATTCTACATGTAATTATGATTAAAATTAGGTCATGAAAGGGAAATTAAAAGCAATATTTTTTTAATAAAATGGATGAAAATTATATTTAAAAAATAGATTTTTAACTACATGTAAAATTTCAAAACCCTATTCTTTAGTTTAAAGTTTAAAAATTATAGGAGCTATAATGAGCTCACCTGGCCATGACGAGATATTGCGATGATTAATAAAATATTCTGATATGGATAGAGTTAATGTTACACAAAATTATGGAAAATATATACATTTAGATTTACTTTGAATATGATATAGTTGTCTGCTACTAAAATATATACTTCTATATACAGTATGTTCCAAAAGTTATTACGACATAGAGAAAAATAGTTTTTGTGAAATTAATGTATTAACAATAGTCAGAAGTATATTCATAAAAATGAAACTATACAATCAGAATCTACAAACAATAATGTTATGTAACGGTTATGTAGTAGGATACACAAATTAATTGTCATAGGAATCCACCAACAGCCCACCCTTGTCAACACACAAGTGCAGTCGTATAAAAGTACGCTTGTTGATGGATTCGAGAATATTTGTAGGGAACCTTTGTAGGTTTCAAGATTCCCCAAAGTGCGTTATCGCAGGATGTCAAGTCTGGACTTCGCGGCGGCCATGGGTTTGTCTAACTTTGCTTACAAAGTCTTGCTTACAAAGTCTTGGAAATTTTCTGTCGTGAATTCTTTTGTTCTCACTGTCGTGAATAAAAACGGCATTAATTTATTCACTATTTAATTAAAAAGTGAAATGCTTGCAATAAAAAGTATCTAAATATTACGGAAAGGAAATCATTGGTGAACTATTGGATAGCGCAATAGACCTCCTGGGTAACAAATATAGGACAGTTTTACATCGACATTAGCTAAATATAGTAGGAACACATTCTTTAAGCTTCTCTTCTATGAGCACAGTTTTAACTAATTAGAGAACCACTTAATATATCCTTAAGCAGTCATGTGATTGATTAAAATTCCACATCTGGCATCGTTAAGTAATTATATAATTTAGCCCATAGAGTATATTTAGTGGGTAACACGCACTACGTCTAAACGACACCACGTAGAAAAATATTACTCTCGTTACGACGTTGAAACGACACGACTGCGAAACGACACCACGTCGAAGCGACACCATCGAAAACGGGGCATTTTTATGACTTATTTTACTAATTCTGACGGACAGAATAATTTATCAATAATGAAGTCTGTTACGAATTCTGACAAGTTAATTTAGGGAAATTTTATGAATGTTTTTACGAAATATGACGCAAGGTTTTATAAAAATATTTCAAGAAAAACATTTTACGAAATCTGACTACTAGGTTGCTATAGTTATATTTATTATTACATACTGCATATCCAAATTTAATAAAGAAAAGTATTTCTCTAATACACACCTCAACAGCTGTTTTCATAAATCAATAAATCAATTGTTTTATCAATAATCCCGTGGCCAATAAATGATAAAGATATATTTAAGTAATACAATTTGTTATTATGTAATAAAAATTTAATTATCTACAAATACGTATACCTACCTAAATATAATACTAACATTTATAGATATATAAAGTGATAGCAATAGCATCCGAAGAGTGAGCTTTTAAAACGTTTATAATTATATTCCGGATGCGTGAAACTGCTACTCTCATATTTATATGAGTAGTAGACAATCGCATATATAGATACATATATGAGTTGACAATTGCACAATTGCACAATTAAAAAAAAATTCTATCTATTGAAATTTATAGACAGGTAGTATATTTCGGCCACTTCTTGTAACAGCAACCTGTAATAAAGATTGAAATTTTACTATGTAAATCAATTATTAAAATATATAATAATAAGCGTACAATCATAAGATATACATATTTATAAGAAATATTATGCATTTAATACCGGTAATACTGGTAAAATGTAAGATCAGAAAAGTGGGTGATTGTATCAATTCATGAATGCAGATGAGGTGACTGATTTTGAAAAATACTCAGAACAATATTCAGATAAAGCCAGAAGTTCTGTCAGCAGTAATGGAGTAATTTATTTTTTTAATACGCAGTATAATTTGTTGTAAAATTTTATCCAACGTTCAACCCTCTCATATAGTTTTACAATTTTACCGGTTAAAATATTTTGTGAAACATTATTAATTTAGTACCAAGAAAATATGCACATTTTTTTGTTACAATATTTTTGTTTCTGAAACAATTAAAACAATGTATTAATTAAGTTATTCGACCCTTATACACAACACTGATAAAAATAAGTGTGTCAATTTACACAAATACTGTGTCATGTGCGTGTCAAGCACACTACGCAGATGTTGTGTCATATGGGGAAAAATGTATGTGTCATGTGGAAAATATGCACATGACACGTTTATGTGTGCTAAGTGCATGCCATGCACGTTGTGTCTACTAAATATAAAAATGACACGTTTATGTGTGCTTAGTGCATATCATAAAAATTATTTGTTTACGTAAATTTTATTTAAAAATGCCTGTATTAATAATTAACATAGCAAATTGATAATATTAATATAATAATATAATATAATATTAATAATAACATTAGCAAAAGACTTTTATGTTTCAAAATATGTAAACGTATCATCACGAATAGATAAAAAGCACAAATATTTATATAAAGTTGATTACGTAAACCTCAATAAAAAGGAACCAGAAAACCAGTGGCTTATTTCAAATTACACATTTAATATATTTTTCTTACAAACAATCAGAAATTGTTTAAAACCAATGTATAACACAAATACACAAGAAGCTTGATAAATGGAAGCAAGAAAATAAATTTATAAACAATACCTAATGAATATAAAGCGTTTAAATCAGTTTGAAACGTACATATTTTGTGTAATTAATTATTGTTAAATAAAACTTTTCAATACTAATTAAAAATAAATAATATTCTATATTAAATAACTCGTGTAAACATAAAATATTGATCTAGAATAGATGTAAAATTATTAATTTAATATTACAAATACTCCTGAACATATGAATCTTAATAAATCCCATACAATCTATAAATATAATTGCATGTGTACATAACAATTCATAAGTATGTGTATACGGAATAAGTTTTTTACATTTAATAATAAAAGTATACACCAGTGAACAACTCGGTTGTTCACTGGGATCCCGTACCTACATACATATTAAATATATAATAAAAAAACATATTAATCATTACTATCCAAGGATTTTATAAACATAATTTTTTCTTTTACTTTCTATAAATGTAAATAGGTGAAACTATTTATTATTATAATATAGTACGTATTCACATTATTTATATGTAACCATATACTATAAAAACAAAAGAACTGCAACTGTTTTCCGACTAAATGTCATCTATGACAAAATGTCAGTCAATGACAAAATGGTCCACCTTAATTAATAAAACACGATGTTAAATATTCAATTTTTATATAGGCACTTGCAATTACGCTTATATTGACTTGTTTCTATTATTGGATTTTTCATTTATTCTATCATCTTTCATTTACAGTGAAATATCTATCTACATTCAATTATTACGGCTAGGGAACATAAATTTAAGAATCAGAATATATATATATTCCATTATTTCTTCTATTGCAGTTCAGAGCGCAAATTTCGAATAAAAATGCTATAATTAAACTATACAAATGATATATTTTTTAATAAAAACACAAAGTATTTATAATAATATAAAATGGAAGAAGCACGCTGGCGTAAATAAAATTAATATATAATTTATAGACAAAATATTTTCGTCCCTTAAGGAACCTCGTCGGTGTCAGTTGTACAATAAATCCTCCTGGATTGCAAATTATAAGTACTACATAAACAGCACTCACTAAC
>JAYRBW010089715.1:0-21613 GCA_036023295.1 Invenusta paracnida
ATACCTCGTTTTAAGTGGCAATTCTTAGAGATTTACCAGGTAAACCATACTGGACCTCCTCGGCCGCCATACTTATAACCCCAAAATGCATCGGTACGGTCCCTATTGGGGGCTCACCTTGATCATTTGAAGGGGGGTGACCGTTCGCACCCGACGACTAACCCCCCTCCTCCCTCTGTGGACGCGCATATGCATACATAAGAAGAACATTGTTTTATTAAGTATATATGAACAATTAAGACTCTTAAGAAAAATACATATACATATATGTATGTATACACATCAGGAGAGTAATTATTAAGAGTTTTGACTCTTATTGATATTATATGCATCGCGTTGTACAGTTCTGTCAATATAAATTGTTTTATTTTAAAGAATTTGATGTAATTGGATAGACTAGAAATAATTTTAATTTTTTTTTTATTAATTTCAAGAGCAAATATACATATTCATACAATTTAAACATACATAAGTTGTCTGTAATATAGAATTTATTGTCTCAGTATCTAAAACTGTTTTACTGCATTTAAACAATTTAATTGCTGTGAATTTTAGAAACATTATTTTGCAAAAGCTTTTGGGTAGACGAATAATAGTATAAAACTGCATACAGAATGAATAAGAGTCGAAACTCTATGTATAATTACTCTATGCATATACATATAATGTAAACTTTATAAATAAATAAAAACAATTTATTGTCTCGTGAATATAATTTTTTTAAATAATGTATTGATTAATAATAATATCATTGTTTAGTCTGAGAAGCCGATGGAGATAAGAGAAATACGTCCTGAATTTAATGTAAAAAGTGACGCAATCTCTACTTTCATGTATTGATTTCCTTAATGAATTCACGCTTTGTGTAATCTAATAGTCTCTTATGTAATCTGATTCATTGAACTTTAACTGAATAGTTCAATGGTAGTTCCTTTATTTCTTAACTATCTCCTTTTGTCTAATTATGGCGCTTTTATATATTTTAAATGAAATAACGCATAATATTACTTATATTAATATCTAACTACTATTTAACTGGAAAAACGGAGGACAGGCATTCACAAACAATAATGTTGATTATTATATGTTTTAACTACTATAATAATTATATAATCGGTTTTGTTGACAAAAATAATTGATTTTATTCGCCAATTTTAGCTAAGTATAAGTGTCTTTAATTTTTTTTATAATTTCATATTTTTGATAATAATAAAGAACATCCAAGTTTAGTTACTTAATAAATTTAATTAAGCTGTTCGAGAATAGAAATAAATTGCTTCATCAACTCGTGATTAAAATATATCTACACAAATCGATATTAAAATGTCAAAGAATGTTATATATACGAGTATAGTATATTTATTACTATAAACAATTTGTAAGTAGTCCTTTATTTATATGTAGAAAATAGAAATATTTATATAAATCAGGAAAAAATATATATATATAGTTCAATGACCTAATTAATTATTATGTATAATATACAACCTCACTCAAAAGAAACGTGCCCACCTTCATTTATGCACAAATATTAACTTTTTGTTATTAAACTTTAACCAAAACACTTTAAACCTTAATAATATTTAATTATATAGATAAATTGAATAATTTTATAGTTAATATAGGTATCAATCAATATGCAGTGGCCCTGAAAAGAGCCATTTTAGCGTTCTAAGAAAAGGGGAGAAATTGAGGAATTTGATCAATATTTTGTATGACCACCATGAGCTGCAACTACTGCTTGAAGACGTCTTAGCATAGATTCAATGATGTTGTTGATGACATCTGCGGGCATATTAGCCTATTCCCTGTGTACAGCTGCCTCTAACTCTTCCATGGTAGCTAGTTGAAGTGGCTCAAGGACGTCCTTCAGATAGCGCCATAGATTCTCTATGGAGTTCAAGTCGGAACTCTGTGATGGCCAAGGGTGACACTCTATGGCTGAATTTTGGAGGAATCTGAATGTTGTAGCAGCCATATGAATCAGTCCTGCTGAAGCATGAAACCACGATTTGGTATGTCTACTGGAAGTAGATGCTCTGTGAGTAGCTCTATGTATCGCGCAGCATTTAACCTCGTAGTTATCCTTTGGATAACTATTGTGCCATCAGCAGCGAAACCACCCCAAAACATCAGCTTTCCACTGCTAGCATGGACTGTTGGTCGGATGTGTTGGGGATGAAAGCGTGTACCTGGTGTACGGCGAACATAGTGAAAGCTGATGTTTTGGGGTAGTTTGGGGTTGCAGATCGTGGTGGTCATACGAAATATTGACCAAATTCCCCCATTTCTCCCCTTTTCTGAGGACGCTAAAATGGCCCTTTTCAGAGCCACCACATATTGATTGATACCTATATGAACTATAAAATTGTTCAATTTATCTATAATTAAATATTATTAAGGTTTAAAGTGTTTTAGTTAAAGTTTAATAACAAAAATGTAATATTTGTGCATAAATGAAGGTGGGCGCGTTTCTTGTGAGTGGGGTTGTATATTGCAACTCGTCTTCAGTAGATTTATTACTTGTTTGCTTGTGAGAATTTAAATGTAGCTTTTCATAATAAACATAATTTCTATATATATTGCTTCACACCATTTTATTCATTTAACATGTATTTAATATATAATAAAAATAAAATTAGACGAAATATTTAATAAATAATTTTTGATTTTTTGAAAATAGATTGCCCTCGATATATCGTACAGACACATTATGTGCTTCTGGGTACTATATTACGTTTTCTAAGTTGGTTAATTAGTTACTTCATTGAGAGTAAAAACCATAGATATTTCATTGTTTATATGTAGGTATATGTATACTAGTTAAATATTTATGTTATAACAAACACAAATTATGCAATTACAACTTCAATTTTATTTAATATGTTATACTCGAGTATAATTACGTCCTTTATGAAGATGTACCTACATTTACATAAGTTGCAACAAGGTATTTGAAATAATTTACCTAATCATTTGTAGGTAAGTATGTAATACACCGGTCTACCTTTTGAAGACTGTATAATTACAGTAGTGGATAATTGCGTATGAGTTAAATAAAGTGGAATGTTAAAATAATGGAATATAAAAAAATATGTTATACTGTCATTCTGTAATTTTATAGAGTGGCGATGTATAGGCAATTATACAATACTCAAACAATTAAAATAAATTCATTCTCTATAGCCAGGTGATTATCGACGCTAGCCTGCTAATTAAACAACCAAGTTTTAACTATAACACAGGGCTGCCTCGAGACAGATTTTAGAGTGAAATATTATAATATTATTTAGACTAGACTGCACTGTAAACCGCCTCTTTCTCTCTAAGATGTATTGTCTTTCTGCGGAGTGGTAGAATCAGGTTGCTTGAGAGTATTAAAACTATAAGTTGTAGTAATACAGTATACAAGTCCAGTCCGTTGGAGGGAACAGAGGAGGGACAATTTGCGGTGGAATCAACATTTTCATTGGCGAGAACGACAGAGAAAGAGAGAGAGAGAAGAAGACGGGTCATAGAAAAGGAGGCCGGGTTGCTTAGCTGCCAGGAGATTACCGCGGTAGCAAGCTAGACTCGCACTCAACGCCAAAGTCACAACGGTGTTGAATGAAAAAATATCTTGGTTGGCGTGTGTGTCTCAGTGTACCTGCTACATATTATACTATGAGCTGACACCTGTCTAAGTTTCATATTGATATTGCTTTAGCTTAAGTGAGTAGGATTGCTTACACCTTTATTAGAAAAGAATTTCATTCTCTAATATATCTACATACGCTGATATATATAATATATTCCTAATTGTGCTTTGGAATCAATTTCTTTCTATCGAAGAAATTCATTTTGGACACATTTTCTGACAGGATTTTCCCGATTTTAGTCAGCACAATGCCAGAGGTAAGGCGAATATTATGGATTAAAAAGGTATTAACTACCTACATTAATTATAATTTTTCTTTTATTGAAATAAGGACACAATTTTTTTTTTTTCAAACTTATAACTTTTTGAAATGTAATTTTGAAGATTTTAAATAATTGTAAGATGTGGTTAATAATATGTACCTGATCTTTTTTTGATGATGGGTTTTATGGCGTTTGGTTTATCACAGAGATTACTTTGTAATGGAAATATTAACCTTTAATATTAATTCAGCAATACAATATTATAAAAATTAAAATATTATCGAATAAAAAGTTCGTTTGATAATATGAATACCTAAAATTAGAAAACCGATACGAAGCAATTTAAATACGAAGCAAAATACGAAGTATTTTAAAAATACTTTTAATAAAAAAATTAAATTTTAAAAGTCACGCAAAACATAATATTTATTTTAATTTGAAAAAAGTGAAGGAAATGCTTTTTTATGCATGTAGACACATACATTATTTGAAACTATTATAAAATGTTGGTGAAAAATGACTTATTAAAATATATTTACACATTAATAAATTGATATAAACAAATTACAATATAAAAATAAATTCATATTGAAATATATTATGTATATAAAATTACATGTTAGTAATACTATTCAAATGATTGACATCATTGGCACTTAGGTATAATTTGAACAAAATGGGATATTGTCAAATCATGAATTGTAATTCATTACACAATTATTATAGTGTTTTATATATTACGATAAAGGTTGGCTTATTTTTATTATTATAGAAAATTTAATGATTGTAATGACATATATGTCTTTTGTATCAGTAGGAACATTTATTTAATAAGTCAAGATAGTATTTTGCGTTACGTATATTTAGTAAGGCCTGAGTGAGTTAAGAAAAGGGTTAACCCGTGGTTGTCTATATTTATTTTAAAGTTTATTTTATTATACATATTACCTACTAAATATCACAGGACATATTTTGACTCAATTGTATCAGTAATAGAAATTCTCGTATCTCTTAATATCGATGACAAAAGCATAAATGTGGAATGCAAATTAGCTGAATTAGCACTTAATTATTGTTTCCGTCTTTTGAGCTTTACATTGAAAATATTGTAGGTATATAGGTATATATAATATGGAAAGTCATTGAAAGTAGAATATATGCATATTTATATCCATACTTATGCAGTATGGAAGCTTTGTATATATACTGCAAAATGTGTGTATAGTTTTATTTTAGTTTCTCTCTATATATAAAATTGAATTATCTATCTCATATATTAATGAACAAATTAAGGAAATGCATTATATGCATACATAGAATAATTTATTTCGTTAAGTGATAAAAGATATGCCATGATCAGATAGAGTTATGTTTATATTTAAACCATTTTTTGTATTTTTAAACTTTGTATGTAAAATATATCCACCACAAGACGTTTATTAAGTTATGAATAGCTGTTTTAATTTTGAAATATTTGTAAAGGAAACTTTTCCTGTTTAAACAGAAATACAATTTTTTTCCTTATAAGACATAATTTCTACTTTGATATTTGATACATACATATCTTATAATATTATACAATTATAGTTAAAAATTCTATATTCCTTTAAACGTTTCAATTTCCCTATCATTTCAGTATATATTTAATCACTCTGTTAATTATGTACATATGTATGTATATATGTATGTATTTATGTATTTATGAAATTATGTATTGAGAAATATATGCACATTAACTTTTGAATCGCTCTTATATAATCAATTTAATTGTTAGTAATAATAATACATAGTAGTAACTTAGATATACATATATCTATTACATAATAAATATGTACAATGTATATATTAGCTCACATTCAAGCATGATTATATTAATATAGATATTGTAATTTTCACTAATTGCAAAATGTTTAACCCTGTTGGTTGTTGGTGTTAACGATTGCACAAATTATTGTATGGTTTAATATTTGGAGAACTACTCGTATTAAAACTAAGTATACAATATATAATATTAATTAATATGTCAATATTCTTCTGCTGATCATCTACAAATTAACAAGCATAAAAATTACCTTTTTATACTTCCCAATTTTTTAATTAAACAAAAAAAGATTAGTTTTGTATATAACTTGTGGACTAGACTGGTTTATAACTAAAAACGTAATTTTATTGAATTTTATAGAGAGTTTATTTATTTAAAATATATATCTATATATAGTATTTCCTTAAATAATATTTCAAATATATCTCAATGAATAAAAACATTCTTTATTTTTATAAATTAAACACAAATTTCAATAAAGCCTTAAAACGTATCTATACAGAAAAGAGCATAGGATGCAAAACAATGTGAAGATGAATATCTATACACAGACAATAAAGCGAAATGGGTACATCTGAAGTTGAGGATATAGAAACATTTGGAGATCCTATAATATGCTCAATAGCCAAATACAAAAGGGGATTTGAATTATGCAGGAAATTATGTTAAAATCGATTTATCTTGTCATATGTTTAGCTATGTAGGTAACAATTCAATGCAGTTACGCCCCACTTCCAAGATACGCTATACAAAACATTAAACGTAGATTATTTGCATGGCATTATTGCAAGATTGTTATAAGAAGTTAATTAAATTGACATTTAAGCCAAACTTACAAAAGACAAAAATTATTTAACTTGAACTAGTTAACTAAACCGTTTAGTATATCATAACTTGCAATAGTATGATATTTTTCAATGAGTTAAGCTTTGTTATTTCGAATTCCAAAGTAATTGTCATCTGCAAGTATAGTTATATATATTTTATTTGTACAAAAAGAACAGTCGATCTAACACGCAGCGATTCATCCTAGTATCTATAGATTAATGAAATATCAAGACAAATATTGACATTCAAAAGATAGCTTTTTATAGTTTACAAAAAAACTGTGAAATTAAGTTAATTATATCTTACATAACACATTTTTAAAGAAATTCGATACATGTATGTTATATATTTAGTTTTACAATAAACAATTTCTAGATCATTAGGTATACTTTTATTAAAGGTATATGTATATAGGTACCTATATATGTACATATATATGTGTGTGTTTTGATTTATAACTATTTTTAATGTTATATATATTTTTATAGAAAACTAGTAAAAAGACCAAAGAGAATCAAGAGAAATCAGAATCTCAAAATGGCGATAAAACCGAAAGAGGTAAGTTTAACAATCAAATTAATTTTCTTGCAATAATAAAAAAATTCAAATAAGTAGGTACTTTCATATCTACGAAATAAGGCAGCCTGCTAAAAATGTAACGAACATTTTCTAGTGATATTATTTTTAATAAATATAGTTTAAATAGCTATTTATGAATGTATTTACTAAGATAGGTACCTTGGCCATCTATACCTACTTGCGATAAAATAGTTACCTATATGATAATAAGTTATTGTTTGACAGTCTTATAAATGGAAAATGGAGGTGTTAAAAATACACTGCTCATATATATGATACTAAACACAAGAAAATGTTCTAGCCATGAGCATTAATTAATTAATAGAACTATAAGGTAGATATTTTTTTACAGATATGAAATTATATATAACAGGATTATAGCAAGTTGTCGCGATGGCCGAGTGGTTAAGGCGTTGGACTAGAAATCCAATGGGGTTTCCCCGCGCAGGTTCGAATCCTGCTCGCGACGCAATCTTTTGATATTTTTTTGCAAATTGTATGCAAAATTTTATCCACGTGTAACAATGACTATGGTATATTAAGATAATATATAGTATAAGTAAACAAAATAAGGCAACAATAGCTATATTGACTACCTAACTACATATCACATGTTAATTTTTCTATGGCCAGTGTAATACTAATATTTATATACACGTTTATATTGTATATGTATGTAATATGTATAACACCTAATAATTAAATATTAAATAATTATACTAACATCTATTAAATTAACATTAACAATTATTTTAAATAATTGCGTATACCTATAAAGCCATATTATGGTTACCATAATTTGAATCAGCACCTAATTCACCGGAGTTTGTGAAATATGTATAAAAATCGAATACATTTAAAAAATTAAAATTCATATCAGTAAAAAATACTGTCAGAAGTGGGATTCGAACCCACGCCTACAACGTAGACTGCGACCTGAACGCAGCGCCTTAGACCACTCGGCCATCCTGACCTCGACTTAATCTATTGTACAAAAACCAGTATGTACTTAGTTTTAAAAGAGTATTTAAAAGAGAAGTATGAACTTTAGATATTTGCATTAATTAAGTACAGATATACATTACCTATATAGCATTACTACCTCTAGCTATATGATTTTATTAAGTAAATATTTGCATATTGATCTATATCGGTTCTTTACTGTGTAATTTTAATAAACTTAGAAACATAATAGGTATATATTAAAACATATTTTAATTATCTTATCTCTTACATATCTATCTAATAACTTTCGATATGATTTGAAAAATTGCTATACAGAGATTGTAAATGTTTATGCCTATGCCTAGGTATAGGTATCTCACTATCTTATACATCATACTATATATATATATTATTAACTTGTTATTAATTTATTTAACTTGTATTATTGTTCAATACAATTTAATAGTTAAATAAATTTAGTAGAACATTTTTTATTTCAAACAAAGTTACAACAAAACTTGAATATAATTTTCGTGATATTTTCCTAAATAAACAAATAGTATACTTTCATAGAGTATTGACAGATATGTTTAATTACGTTATGGGTACGTACCTATTAGCAGAAAATTAATAACTTTATTCCATTACAAAAATTGTGAAGGTTAAACGAATTATACTTAAAGAATTAGTAATGACAAGGCGTATTCATTTATTTTCTGTATAATAAACTAAATTTTGATTAAGATACAATATTATTGTTAAAAATTAATTCTTAAACAGTAATTTATTGAATTTTTAAATTTTCTATTGACAAAAAATAACAAATATTGTACGATAAACGCATATATATATATGTACATAATATGTGTCTCACATTAATTAAGATTGTCAATTTATTATAATTCTGAAAAATTAAATTGCGGTCAACGCAAATCGAAAGTGTTATAAGTAAATCTGAAGCATTTATACGATTTAAACGAATCCCATTTTTTTCGAATAAAATCGTTTGATGAGGATTTATTTACTGATTGATTATTAAAACTAAGAATGAATAGTACAGTCTATAAATCTTTGCATACATTGATAACTGATAATATAAACAAATAGCGCCATTAATATTTTATAAAAATGTATTAAACTTCAAATTTAATATATTTTTATGCATATTTTAATCTAAAAAATCACACTTTAAGATTTTTGAAATATTTTTTTGTTTTGTTATCGTGTTGCTTATTGCTTTTATTTATTTAAGTGCGTTGAATAATTTATACATTTATTTACACGTTTATTTACACATTTATTTATACATTTATTTATACGTTTCCAGAATGGATAAATAACCATTCAATATACAATTTTGGCCTAAATGATGTTATTTTTATTTATAAAGATGAAGACGGTAAGAAAAAGTTAGACAGTCCCAGAAAAGAGCTTGAACGACTTCAAAAATCACTATCAGAAGCTGCCGACAGAATTGAAAGCAAAAGGCCCAAAGAGTGAGTCGTCATCGTTTTATGGTTAATTCGATATTGTAATATATAATTTGTATTTAACTCTATCTATATCGGTGCTTTAGGGCCACCCTTCAGTATTTTTGCTCTGGTACATTAGAGATATAAATGACATGTTAAAAAAATAAAAGTATGACATTACAGCAATAAAATAAAATACACAAAAAATACTTTATGAACTAAAGAGTAAAAATAGCATTAAAAGGGGGAAAAAATCACTTTAAATAAAGCAGAAAGGAGCATAGAATTATAGAATTATACAAAGCTTTTTGTAGTCTGAGTAAAAATGGCAATATTTATGTGTTAGTAACTAATTATTTTAAATATGTAATAATTTCATTATTATACTGTGAAAATTTTACGTTTTTTATATTTAGATGAAATCTTTACTTTGTGTTGTTACCTTTTATTAATATTTTTGATATGTTGAAGTTTTCTATATGCCAGAAATTAAAGATTATGGTTCCGTTATAAATACATATTTGAAGGTCACAAACAAACTTTCACGTCTATAGTTCTTTTAGTCCCTTATTCTATATCGTTTTAGAGTTACTAAACGTCTCGCTGAGTGATTGATTACTTGCTTAAAATGCAAGTAAAGAGTGATACTGTTAATATAACCAATAACAAAACCACCATATAAACAATATTTCCAAACATTTACTAAAACTGAAAAGCGTATTTATCTTAAACTGTTAGTACCTACATTCTATGTATATATGATATATAAATTTGAAATTGGTTTTTCAGCAATATAGATATTATACATTTAAGTGAGTAAAATTGACAATAAAAGGTGTTTATTTATTTTGATTACTTGTTGTATTATATATATCACTTCAGAAACATATATTATTATACAAATATATCATATCAAACTGAAAAACAATAAATATTTGTTATATCATGGAAGTAATTTAATGACTTCGTTTAGGAATTAGTGATTTGATTGAATAAACAGTCCAAACATTTTGTGGCATATATTTATATATTTTATCTTATAAAATGTTTGAATATTAGACTACAAAAATCTTTTAAGGATGAAATTGTTAAATAAATACAGAAATATAGAATATAACTCTCATAAAAAACATTTAATATAAAAGAAATAGCGACCAAGCTCCGGTGGTCAAGCCAGTAATAGTGTTCGCACAGTAATCGTGTGAACCCACTCTCCATACTCTACATTTGCAAGTGTCACTGGTGAGCTTCATAAAGAGCGAAATGCGTCTGACATTTGAGTATGCGGCGATTGAAAACATTATTTAATTGTTTAATATAAGGGTTTGGTAATAAGGTCTTGTCAACTAATTACTAATATGTGTAATTTTCTCTATCAACTACACATTCAATTTCTATTGTCTCAACAGGCGTGACTTCTTTCCATATGTCTTCAATAATCTGGAGCCCTACACAACTACAGGCACAGCTCAACATTTGTTTAATGAGGTTTGAGAGACTGTTTATTAACTATCTATTTTAAAAACTTTTCTTTTTAAGCGCATTATTTTTTAAAATTCAAATTGAGAAATTGATTTGACATATATATTGTAAAAGAATGTCAAATTATGCATTAAACATTTTTTCGGAAATCAATTTGTTTTTCTTAATTTAAAATTATCATGCTTAACCTTCCTATATTTATATATTATAATGTTCTGTAACAATTAGAAACGGGTGCGTATTTTTATTCTAATATGCATATGCAATATGCATTATTCGTATATATATATATGAATTTTAGGTTTCATTTAGTGTATAATTGACGATTTTTGCATTTTAATTTTATTTCCATATATATGTAGCATTTTTACATATTTACGCAGTTTCTTTTAAAAATATCTCAAACTGCACGTCTATCGTTCTGTAACACAATATGTTTATAAATATTAATTTATATATATATAGTCAACACTATATATATATATCTAAATCCACTTTGTTAGTTAAATAAATATATATATATTTATAAATAATAAATAATATATATAATAAATAAATAAAATAAGCTTTATTTGTAGTTTGTCAGGCGCAAGGAGCAAGAAACAATACATAATATACATAATGTAAGGAAACGATATATAAAACAGCGGGCAATAGTTCCGAATTAGAGTGTGTTTGGTGTCGCTATGCCTACACCGGCATGTAGCATTTTCACAACAAAGCTTTTAGAGTTCTGGCTGGTCACGGTAGGTAGTTGCCTGTCATGAGTGGTTGATCGTGACCGAGTCGGGTATCTGTGATCATCAGAATTTTCAGCATATCTTTCTTATTTAACTGGTTAATATCAGTGGTGGTCATTGTTGTTATTTCTTCCATTATGCGGTTTAAATACGCTGTAATTAAGTAGAGTCAAGGTCACAACGAGACAGATAGAGAATAGCGTTAGTGACTGTTGACTTGATTAGGTATTGATTAATATTGTGCAATATATGCTTGGAGTACTTACAGTGTATTTGCGATTTTGTAATTAGGTTCGATCGATTGAAAAGTATACACGCACAATTAATATCGTCGGGTGGGTGTAGTGTAGGGTTGGTTAGTCTAGGTTTGTATAGTTTGGGATGCAGCAATATCCCAAGAGAAATCGTAGTTCAGACAGAATGATTAGCCGCTAAAAATAAACACACACTATTTCGTCGGGTGGGTATTACGCAAGATTTAATTAGTGTAGGTTGGTTCAGTTCGACAAGTAAAAGAGTGATAAACACGAGGTATATAGTTTTTTGCTGATTAATCCTCTGTTTAACAGTCAAAAACTCCAATTTTATAACCAAAAGAACCGTCGAAAAAAACCCTATCGCCGTGTATAAAAAAGTATGATGAAATGTGACATATAATAGTTACAGATCCAGGAATAACTCTAATTAGTAATAATTAGGATTTATTATTATAAATTTATTTATTATACATAACATAATTAGGATTTAATCTACTTTCAACGGCCTTTGCAGGCTGCAGAATATACATTCAATAACACGCAAACGAGTCTAGTGGTGTCCAAAACATGATACTAATGCAAGATATTTACTTAGATACGGGCAAAATTTAATCAATAAAAGTATAATGTAGCTGGAAGCGAAACTGCTAATTGCATTTGTTACATCGCACATAATGTAAATCTTGACCCATCTCTGGAACAGGACCCACAGGTGGTGGCTCATTTCAGGAATAGAAAAAATTTAGTCGCATTCTGATATTGACGACCTTTGCACTTCCTTCGTTTCACAGTACGTCCCTCGTTTGCAGGCATTGCGACTGGAAGTGCTGGATTGGCGTCCCTTTAAACGTAGCTGGATCGTAATTCTAACACCAACTACAGGATAAAGGCCCGGCATGAAATTTGTTTCTGGCATGCTTTTTTATAAAAAGTCAATGCATTTGTCACCGCAATATCAAGTATATTGGATCATACTACCATTGGCCATCTTTGTGAAGCACAATGCGTTGTATACAGCCAACTCATCTGATATAGACAGTCAACTCATCTGATATAGACTACTCATTTGATCGAAGCTGTCCACACAGACTTCGTTTTTGTTATAAAATAAAATGATGTTCGGCTTCAATTTGATTGTGGTGTTGTTGACTGTATATGAATCATGCATTAGATGGTTTGCACTGGTATCGCACAGATTATGCCTTAGCTTCTTCACTTCAAAGAAACTCACTAGAATGATCTTTCCCCTTCTGTGAGTCAGTCATTTGCCGATTTAGCTCTTTTCTGGTTTTAATAGTGCCAACAATTGTTTTTTTATATTGCAAGAGCTATTTTACCAAAGGCAGTGATGTGAAAAAGTTATCACAACAAATATTGTAACCAGTACCAGTAATTGGCTTTATCAAATTCAATACCACTGCCTCGGTAAGAGGAGAATCACCACGAGTAGCTCGTTCAGATGCTCTCAAATAAGGAACAATTTGACAAGGTAATTACTCTCCACTTTTGCAAGAACTCAACATTTAATGCCGTATTTGTCAGTTGTCAGGCTTTGAGGGAATGAATGAAGCTGCATTGGCATTTATAAGGAAGCAGTTGATCGTCTAGTGTCAAACTAAACTGTATCACATTTAGTATCACAATTAGTAACAAACAAATGGAGATGTGGAGCAATTAGGCAGCCAATCAGATAAACCAATTTATCGATCAGTACCTTATAAATACGTTCTACAGTTTTCTGACAAATAATAATTTACATTAGTGTCTAATAATACACCGCCGTAGTTCTAGAGGCCCATATAAAAAAAAACTTATACAATACATCCATAAGATAAATCATAATTAATGTTTATACATATTAAGCATCTAGACTCAAAGTTAGGAAAACTCAATGAACAATGTATTGGTTGTACTACATGGAGATATTGAAGTTTAATTTAGTGCTGCCGGTGTCCAATAGGATACCTCCGTTATTTTAATATCCATTTAATTCCTTTGCATATTATATTTTAATCATACGAAGCAAGTGTCAATGTATGTATCTGTATAACAATATTTATTTAAAGAATTTCCTGAGTGTTTGTTAAACTAGCTGCTTTAGTCAGATTACATAATTGGTACATTAAGTATTACTTTTAAAAGTGATGTTAATATTGACTAATGATCAAAATATCATCACAAATATGCCTTTCTGCTTATATAAGAAATATACACAAGATAAATGGTAACACCCTATTCATTATTATGGAAGCAATAAGCTAGACCGCTTTGTGATGACATGTTTAAGAATATGATACCTTAAAATACATTTTTCAATAAACACGACAATTGAAAGTTGTAAATCACATTTGCATACATACCTTGGGAAGTTTTGTATTGTTCTTCAAGTTTGCATTGTTCTGCCAAAAGTATGTTGTATTGATCACGAGTGTTATTCAAATCATTTTGAATTCTGTTGCACATTTCTTTAGATTCTCTAAAAATAAAAATAAAGATTACACAATAAAAAATGAAATTGATAAATGAGATTTCAGAACTTTTCATGAAAATAAAGTGAAATAACCATATAGGTACATTATAGTTTCATCCAAGAAAATAAATAAATATTAGAATCGTGTGCCAAGCCACATCATGTGTGCGATGGCTCTGAATAACCTAGTTATTAAACATCTGTATCAATTGTTCACAAATCTAGAATGTCGGGTCCACCAATCTAAAAACTATTACAGATATGTATTTATTCAACAAAGTGTCAAATATTTTAGTTTTTATATTTCTATTAAATTACCGCATATTATAATAGTAATTCTCACGATCAATATTACATCAAAGCAATATTTTAAGACGACAACAAATTTAATTATAAATACAAAGAGAATGTGGAGAATCTATGCTACATAAGAACAAATCCCACTTACTCCAAATCGGACTTGAATTGCTGCGCTTTGACCTGTAAACCATCTCTCTCTTCAATCAGTTGCTTTTCAGGTTGTCTGGTTTCGACTTTCTCCTTTTCAGCAGTCTGTTTCAGTTGTTTAACTTCATCGGTCAGTTGATTGTCCTTCTTCTCCAAGATTCTTAACTTCTCTTCTAGTTCTTCCATTTTACTAGTTTTGTCTGTCAAGTTTTTATTCTCCACTAAAATGGGAATATATAGAAACAGCATTGTACTCGAAAACGTTTGAAGTTTTTACTACTGAAAATTGTGACCATTAAAATACATTACACTTGTTCAGTTGGAATTAATTGCTGTTACTTTCTAAAACACATTGTCGAATGAAGTTCGGCAAATCAAATGCATTTTACACGCTACAGTAAAACAGCGTTATTCTTTGTATCTGATACATACACGTTCTACTTTAACCAGATTATTTATAATTTTCGTTTATTTCGATAATGCAACAAATATATTCTAGTCCTTAAACAAGGCATTATCAACCAAGAAAAATATTAGATAATAGAGCTGAAAAGTGCTTTTGAAGGTCGTCATTCAAATTTCAAACTGGGAATGTGAATAATATTTTCATCTAGTGACGATAACCAGCTCTATCAACCGTATTGTCACATTGTATAAAAACTAATATTATCATTTATAATGCCACAAAGAAATCAATGATTTCAATACGAACTCTCAAGTCATTTTGGACGCATGAATGTACATTTTAAATGACTAAACCGTATCTCTAAGGCGTTGTTTCGTAAGTTCCTCTACAAAAGATGATAAAATATTAAATTTAATTAAAATTGCAACTACAAAATTGCTTCAAACCATAGCAGAAATAATGTGGTTTATCAATACATTAATAGGTATTCCAATTGAATTATATTGTTAACTGCAGTTATTATTTTCATGATAATTGTGAGACAATTTTTAATTCCTTTTCTTGATTAACTCAGTAAAAATCCACAGAAATAGATTAACGGAAAAGAAAACAAATTTGCAAAATGATCTCGAAAATTATTACATTTGTGTAAAACATATTTAGATACCTAAACATAATATCTTAATATGATCATTATTGTTTATCACAAGTTTTATTTGATGCGTGTGTGTTGTGTTATAAAAAGCTAATATCTATAGTGTTAAAGTATCCAGTTAATTCCTTTCGATATTACTTTATTATCATGCGAAACAAGTGTCGATGTACGTACATATATGTATAACAATTATAGTTATAAAGAACGATTAGCAATCACAATATGGTTATGTTTACTTTGATTCTTCTTATTTTCGTCAAGCGACATATTTTTACATTCATGCGGCTGTTGAATGTTCTTTTTAATCAGCTCCAAATCAAGCGTGGTCTTCGCATGTGCTGCTCTTTCTCTCCTATAATAAATAGTACATCAATAAATGGTTTACTTGTTGAAATAGATAAACAAATAAATGTATCTTACTAAGAAGCAATTTTTTAAATAAACTATTAATTAAAATATTTAAGTAGCTCACTTAAAATCTCTTTTCCACTCTTTAAGTTCTATTTTAGCCATTCTCAACTCTTCTGCATTAGAATAGGCCATATCTAAAAGAGACAAGGTTTGTTTATAAACATTTATGCATTAAAAATAACCATATTGAATATATCAAGGTTGAAAAAAACAATGTGGATTAGCAATTTTTTGCATTCATAACATCAATTTATTATTACAGTCAAGTACAATGAAATAAATAAACAAACTATTAAGTAATTAGTGAAATAATCACATGAGAAGGCGTAGATTTTATAAAAATAGTTTAATAAATATTTCAGGTAAATCATATTCTTTTAAACTAATGATAATTATTAATTTTTGCCTAGTCATGCGTAATATTATATCTCAGTAATGTATAATAACACTACGATTACAATACAGAAAATGTACCTACTAAATAGTATTATTAGTAATAATAGTATAAAGTTTGGAAATGGTGTGATACATTTATACTAGTGTACATAATAATGTATTGCAATGATATCTAAAAACAAAATGATGCAGAATATAATTAAATTTTTTAGATAATTAAGTTACACAGAAATATAGCTTAAGCATTACTATAAGTTATATGTGTAAATAAATTTTTGCTAGCATTCATAATTTAGAATTAAACAAAAACACTACTCATTAAAATGATCTGTAACTACAAAATAGGTTTTAGTACCTTTCTGAAAATGGATGTTCAAATTTTAGGATACTCTATATAGAAACTAAAAGAAGAGGTGTTTAATTTAGAATGCAATATTGAAAACACAAAAACATGTCCAAATAGGATTGTAAGCAAAGATCCCTTTTGGATGGATAACAATTGTAAAGACTGATAAAGAGATGAGATAGGAGAAACAGTAAAGAAGGCTAAGAAAGCGTTAAAGGGAGCAAGCAAATGACGAAGAGAACATAGAAGCGCGCATAATGAAGAATTTAAGGTCATCTGCAGAACTTATCAATGAGTCTCAACGAAGCAGAAGGCACAACCTGGAACTACATCAAAGATTCAGACGGTAAAACCTTTCTTATACTTTATAAACAATTAATCAAAGTATGTAAATACCTATTCAGAAGAGAAGAACGGGTTTAAGTGGAGATAGAGAAAGTAATAGAGGAACCAAAAGTACTTGAGCTGGAGATTGAAGCAGCCATAAATATTTGAGGACAGGAAAAGATGTGGGCATTGAGAGAGAATTTATATGGAAGACGAATTATTTTAATTTACGTAAAATTTATAAATGGAATAGAAAATTATGTTCTGATTACAGTCAGCAGGTTGAAACATTATGTCTAGTCATTTATATGTATATATACATATATAAATATGTCCCAGCATAAATTATAAATATTTAAATATAAATTTCATATACGCTTAGTTTTATTTAGAATTGTGTTTAATTGTTATTAAAGTATATTATCAAGTGGATTTAACTTAAATAAAATAATAAATAAAAGGACATAACGTATTAATTTTTTTATTACAAATTGACCTAGATGCAGGACTCAAACTTTGATACTAAAATAACTACATTATACATTTTCTTTTAATTGAATATAAGATATATATTGAGCAAAATAATTGTTTTAAATGTGTTATGACACAGTTTTTGCAATGATTGAATTTGTCCTAAAGAATTAAATTTAAGTAGAAATATGGGATTTTTTAAATTATGGTAATATTTTAACATTTTTCCTGTCTGTTTTTGTTAGTGAGTACAGATTATAGATTAAAAGCTACGAATGAAATAAAATAAAACCAGAAAAAACATTAGTTTGATGAAGTATAGATTGAATTATAATAAAAACTGATATATAAGATCGATAGGGAATTGATAAAATTGTGAAAGTATAAATATAATATTACAAGCCGGAGGCTAAATAATTTATTATATCAAAATATTGGATAATAAGTTCATTAAATAAAGGAGAAAAGATTTAAATAAATACTATGAATTCATATTTGTTAACTAAAATCATATTTAACAAGATAGAGTATATGTCGTCTTACCTTGCTTGACTGTTGAGGCTATTTTCGATCGCGCAATGAGTAAAGTATACAATAATCTGTGTTTCTCTGCCTTTTATTGAGTGAAAGTAACAACTGTTGACCCTATACAATGGCTATCAATTTTAGTCTGTGGAATCGTAGAGATTCGTTTCGTCTCTAAATTTAGCGATGGCATCATTATAGTCCAAGTGACACAATATCGGCACTGCAGTGGATATTGATGTCTGCATCATGTACCAGTAGAGTGGAATGCAAAGGTCACACCGATAAAAGTGTCATATTGAAAGTGGCTTTATATATTTGTTATTGTTAGACTTATGTAATTATTCCATTCCAAAATAAATAAACTTGTATCGATATGAATTACATGGTAATAGCACACAGTTTGAGTTGATATGATATCATGATCTATTTTTTCCAACAGACTCACATGCACTCTTAAACCAAAATCTGCACATATGTACATTAATATGAAGTAACGCAGCCAGGTCAGTTTGACGCAAAGATGAAAAGAAGATTGGGAGGGGGGGGGGCGGGAGTTGGCGATTCGGCTACCTTCTTCTATTTTTGCTTAGCTTTCATGACTTTGTTTGCTACTAATGAAGTTTTACTATTTTGAGTGCTATATTCATAACTGTACACCATATAGGAGGATCACGTGATCTTGTAGGATGGTCACGTGATCTAGGTAAAAAAATCTCATATGTAAAAAATAAAAAATTCTTCAAATTTTCGAAATTGTTGTATATTTCGGATACTTAATAAAATTAAATGATTGGTTAGATAATATACTCTAAGATTTGTGATATACTGTTATTTTTTAACAAAAACCTTTTGAATTTCTTTAAAAACATTATTTTTTTAAAGTTTTCTTTATAAATATATATTTTTTAATGGAATGTGTAACAAAACATCCTCTTTTACCTATAGGCCAAGTTTCAAAACTCTACTTCGCCAAAAACTCACAATCGACCCAGCCCTGATATCTTTATGCGTGAAATAGCGGGGTATGCAGGGGTTAAGAACACAAATATTTGTTTTACTTCACAAAAATAGATTGGTTATCTAAACAAAATGATCCAACAATTTCAAGAAGTAGGAGTATGCTCAAAAATAAATTATATTCAATTACGTTTATTTGTAAACTTGTACTGATATGTATAGATAGACTTACGTATATATATCTAAATGCAACTGCGAATATGTAATATTCTCATATATATAAAAAGCTATTTTAAACTTTTATATCAGAAATATGTATATGCATAATATAGTGTAAAACAATTAGCTTAAAAACAAAAACTGGCATATTAAATTTGGCTATCAAATAAACACATACAAATATCTGTACAAAGACATAATATAACATATAGGAGGAAGATTTGTATAAATATATTCTTTCTCTTTCGAGAGAGAATTACATTAATTAGTTACAATTGTAATAATGGTCAAATTAACACGGGCTATTCTTCATTAAGCATGTGGGCTTATAGTATATCTATATATAAACATTAGTTATAACGCGTATGTATACATCACTATATGTCGAGTAACAGATTATATCGCCTAACTTTAGTTTACTTTGCATGTGAACCTTGAGTGCTCATATGCATATTATATTGTGCATAACTTACATTTGATCATTCATCTTTCTCAGTTAAAATTATATTAATAGGTGGTGCCATCGTGCGTATATTATACTTATATAGAGTATATTTAGAGCTGAAACACATGAGAATATTACTTATTATTTTAAGTTATACAAAGGATACGCATAGCATAGTATATATGTGCAATATGTGCGTATTATATCGTGTATACACATGCGGTCTGTTCCACGAAACGTGTTAATAAGTAAGCCTTTCTTAGCTAGGTATTCTTGAGTAGGCCTTAGCTGGGTATTCTTGAGTATGGCTTTCTACTATAGCTAGATACTTTTAAACCTCGAAGAATAAAAATACAATTTTAACAAATCGCTAGAAATGTAATATAGGTTTAAAATATTGACGATTTCAATATACATACTAAAAAATTTATAAAAATGTATGTATATATAAATTAATTACGACTAAATTTATATATGAAATGTACGTACAAATATTAAGAACTATATTGTTTTACACACACATATATATATGTATGTATATGTTTATAGTATAAAACTAGTGAATTACTCATTTTACGCACATATAGCAGTACTTGATGAATTATTATTAAATGATATAATTTAATAATAATTTAACATCCGAAATTTACTAAATAAAAAATTTAAATTATTATAGATTTTCCCAATCAAAAATGGACGTTGGATAGATCAAATGCGACAATGTTAGATCAAACGTAGACGGTGCAGTTAATTTAAATTTGAAAATGTAAATTTTGTCGGACCAAATATAGACATGGACACATTCTTCTTCTTGTACCCCGTTAATTGCGTGGCCGTTCAGTGCGGTCAATTTCTCTCAGGAATTCGATAATGCGTTTCGGGTTTTCTTGAAGGGTTTCTGGAGGAGGGATGGGGCTGCCCAGATGTTTGGAGCGAGCGACATTCCACTGAGGACATTTGTGGAGCAGGTGTTCCGCTGTTTCGTCCTCCTCGATATTCAACATTTTATTGTTATTCTTCTGCATAAACTAGTTGTAATGTGTCTAATTTCTTCATGCAATATTTAAAACGATCATGTGCTTACATAGTTATCTGCATAGAGATTGAATAAGTAAATAACTAAGTTATTTAAGTTTCTCTATTTCTACGGTTATTTGCATCTTGTCTGATAAGCTACCTAGTATAAAGCAAACACCCGAATATATCTCGTAACACACACTCACTAGTTCTCCAAAATATTTCATTCCAATAATCAATCCATTATTCTAGGAAAATACCCTAAATATTATAATTATTCAATATCAAGCGCGATATACTTATAGCCATAGAGTAATTACACAAAGAGTCTTCACTCTTATCGATTTCATATATATTGCGTTGTAAATTTTCGTGAATAAAAAATCGTTTTATTTTAGTAAATTTAATGTAAATGTGTGGGAAAAAGTAGTATTAAATATTTTTATTAAATTAATTTTATGAAACATTATATATATTCATACAATTTTAACAT
>JAYRBW010089726.1:0-21612 GCA_036023295.1 Invenusta paracnida
CAAGCGTATTTGGCTAGAAACGAGTGTCTCATCACATCATTATATAGGAATCCTATATAAGGTTTTCGTCATATATCCGCCTCCGCTAGAATTATTAGCAGAGGCGATTGCCTGGCCTCTATTTAGTACGCCGTGGGTCTAACAAAAAGTAATATGTATGTAGTATTACGCAATTCTATATTAAAGGAAGACTGTGGAAGATTGGTTACAGGAATAAGATGATAGTGCACTAAATAAAAAAATTATAGATTTAACAAAACACAATACTAAATTATAGGAATACATAACGAGTAGAACACCGAACGAATCCTTTACCTTTATTTTCTTGGATTTCTAGATAATAGATACATGAATGAACACAAAGCATTAGTTTACATACAAAAGTGTTATTCATATTATAAGATATTATATAGTTATCTACACGAGAAATTGAACGTACACTAAAAACTTCCTTATGGAAAACCACTATTACTTTGAATTGAAACAACTCATAATATGTCTTCCTTTTTAAATAAGTTTTAATTTTCATTATTCATAATTTGAACTTAATAAACCGCGTTTGAATTAATTTGTTTTATTGTCAAAATCTTTAGTAATCAATACTATAACAACGATCGATCAATTAGTACTCTTAAACGACAAAACATACAAACTTAATAAAGCACTGCAGTTCTCTTCAGTGAATGGGGTTTTGAAACCCCCCAAAAACTACTTTTAGAAGCGAACGTCTCACCTCTTCGGGATGTATGACCTCGCGCATAATAACCATATCGAAGGAGTTGCCAACACTTCGCAGAACACTGACTGCTACATGATGCTCCACGTTCGCCAGGTCTGTGTCGTTCACCTACCATCAACAGAAAGGACAATTAGTTAGTTCAGGTATCAGAGAGCTACACCACAAGTCCTCAGCTGTTAATTCTGTGTAGTAAGCTTTATATCCGGTCACATAAGATATCCTTTAGTGCGCCCGGCCTTTTCTAATATTAAGATGGAATATACATATATATTATTGATCGAAATATCGTTATTAACATGGTCTATCAATTAAAACAGTGTTTACGCATAATTGATTCGTTAGACTTTCTTTATAGATCAAGAGGTGTTAAAAACATGTTATTTTTTAGTGTTTTACTGTCTGAAATTCTTAACATGCCTGAATTAATTTGTCTCCAATCCGCAATCCAGCAAGTCCCGTGGGTCCGGATTCCGTCACCTTGGAGATGAAGATGCCCTGGTCTTGACCCCGGTAAGGCACGGATCCAATTCCTCCTGCTATACTCACTCCCAGTCCGGTTCCAGGGGTCCGTTCTACATGCAGCACTATGCGTGTCTCTTCCACCTACCATGCAAGAGAGAGAGCAAACATTAGTTCCAATTAACTAGATTCAAGATATTATGCTACTTCATCCTTACCTCTTCAGCAGGAGCAGCTGTGTCTCCATCAAGTTGACCCTTACCACCCGCGGGTTGTGCAGCATTGGAGGCTGCACCGCCTGAAGGGGTTCGATACTTGTCCAAGATGTTCAATACCACTTCTTCACTATCGACTGTCCAAGAACATGTCAGAAACACAAGTATTTATTACGAGAAAGAAAATAAAAGTAGTAAAACGTTAGAAGTAAATAAAATTTAGCTAGACATTTATAAATCCATTAATTAATATTTTTTATACACAAAAATTCTGTGCTTTATTTCCTTACATCCATCAGCAGTTTTCTGTTGGATTCGTGCTCGCTTTGTGTAGTGGGGTGTATCCCGACGGATCAACTTGAGGTTGTCAATGGCTGCTTCGTTGTCTTCTACATCCTCACTGAAGCCCACATGTCGGGAGATAATGTCAATCTCTTCCTGAAAATTAATAAGTACAAAACAACGTGTCATATGAATCTAGATTATAAATTAATTATATTATAATATAACCTAAAAGAAGAAATAGAAATTATCCAATACAATGGCATACTGCAGAGAATAATATTATGTAGTTCAATATCTATTCTTAATATTCACATAAATAGATATCATATGCATAAAAAAGTTAACCTATCAATCAATACATGCTCAACAAAAATCAATCATGTAACAGTCTATGATTTTTTCTCTTAGGTAGTTTAACATTATTTATAAAGCAGAAGCGTATAAAATAATAGGTTAAAGGGATAGAATATACTTATATAGGTCCTTACAATTTGTTATTTAGTATGTAACAACCAACGTTGTTTTCCTATTAAATGATATAACAAATATTAGTATCATAAATCAACTTTTCCAAACCGATATTGCCATTGCATTTAATGCATTAATATTCCATAAAACAAAATTTATAACAGTCTTCCTTGAGAAGTCAATTCTTGTTTTTTGATGCAAAACGCAACTTCAAGGTAGGAAATACAGACCAAAACAATGTTCAGTGTGCATAAAATCGAGTGTTTTGTACTCGTTTCAGACCACTGGACTAGACATTTTAAATAAAAGCTTGTAGAGGTAACCGAAATTCTACTGATAAAGCCTAATTCCTTCCGCAGTAAAACACCTGATTACAATGAGGGTAATACTAAGAACTACATATTATAATACCAGCACCATCTATAAACTACAATAATAATTCAAATAAATAAGAAGCTAACGATAACAGCAGATAGAACAAAATCTGTCTATATAATAATACGGGTGTGAAAAGTTTACGGTTACAATAATATATTAGTCTACATAATAATATGTGGGCTTGTGCTGAGAGAAAAACACAATGAAAAATTTATCGACAGAAAAAGTTTCAATCTACTAATACCCAAAACCCACGTGTTCTCCTGTAATAGCCGGTAGCAACCCTGATGTAAATCTACTGTCATGTTGCTTATATAAAAAGAGTTTTTACTAGTAAGCGCCAAGCCAATACTGACTCACGCAATTTTAACCTACAGGTGCGGAGATCCATAATCATGACTAAAAATACAATGCCACCTAACAAAATAGCCGTGTCACTCCCATTCCTTTGGCTGCATAGCTTAAATCACGCAGATATTTGCAATTAATATTTCCTAATTGAGTCATGTGATTTTATTGCCTGAAAACTAACTTTTGATTGGTTGATTAGCCTTAATTTATCTCTTCGACATTGAAGATGCGCGTATGCGTTATACCACTATCTCTAAGAGGTACTTTTAAGCTTAGCATAAGTTGAGCTAGATAGATCATCTTACCCCTCCACTACTGTAGGTGAAATCTTCTCCATCAGCAGCGCCTCCGTCATCCTCCTGACTCGTTGCGGTCACAATTTCCGTCGGCGGTGTGTCGGCAATTGTGACGCCAACTCGGGTCTTCTTCTCGCTGGAATTGAGACAAATTGGAGAACACAATTATATCGTGATAGGAGTAACATTTAACATGAATAATAAGAATACTATTAGTAGTATGTATTTTCCTGTTTACTAAACAATAAAAAAATACGCAAATCAACAGACACCTATTAAACTATTTAGAATGATAGTTTAAATCTTTTAACTAACTGAAATTAATTCTACTATTAGAATTGGTTTCCTACTTACAGTAAGTAAGCGAGTTACTCTATTCAAAAGAACACTGAAACTTATTTAGCAAAAATGCTGAGCTACATAGCAAGACACCATAATAAATTGTGTAGTGCAGCAGATGAATAGTCCCAATAATTTGCATGACACAATGGCTACACTTAGCACTAACATGTAGGTACATAGAGAAGTGTTACAGCCAGATTTGGAAGAGAAAGAAAGGTCTTTAAGTATGAAAGGTATATCCAGTACTTCGTAGTTAAGGGGTTAATTATATCGATAACCTATAAAAACCAGGAAGTTAACTTCAATACTGATACTTTGTCAGCCTCACCCAACCGGGGTTTTTAGAGACAAATTACAATAAGGACACGTCTACACTTTCGACTACGTAAAGACAAAATTATATAATATATTATTAATTGCTGATTAATAAAAAAAAAAAATCAATACATCAATTAGACACTAAATGATAAAAGAATAGTATTATTGATTGTCAGTTGAATTACGCGAGAAGTAACGCAAATTACTGTATACTACTAAGCGTAATTTATTTCTGCTAATATAGCGATTTCCCCAGAAATTTGATCCAATTTATTATATCTCAACTGATACGAGCTTTATAAAATGCCAGCTGACATGGGAGATGGATTATTTTAGAGTAATGTATATGTATAGCCATAAACTGAAACAACTAAATATGTTGCAGTATCATTAATTAATTAATTATTATAATAAATTTGGAACTGACAAAAATATGATACTAAACAGATTAATATCACTGAACTTTAAAAGGATGTTTCTACAGGCAGACAGAGATATCGTTATAAATGAATTAACATACAAAACTAAATCCAAATTTCTTTCTAAACGTCAGCTATCTGTTCAATTTGGTTTCCATTTTACAATACACGACTACCTATTTCTAACATAAAAAAACACCTCATTTCAACAAGCCAACGTCGAGTTCTATGATAGTTTAAGTCAACTACAAGAGAAACTTGCATCATGGATTAGAAAAAGATAATCAGGAAATGGGTAGAAGACTTACAAGAAAATCGACATTTAATCGGGATTAAATTAAATTTTATTCATCGCTGTGGGTATTAAAATAATGTATCATTTGACTAATAACGTGTCACTAAAGAAGAATATCTTGTACAGAGTACATTGTAGGTAGAAAGGGATACGTCAACTCTAGCAGTAGAACCTAAACAACTTTACACAGCGCTACTATCAAGCAATTGTGGACAGATAGTTAGAGCAGAATTGTGGTCACGCTGGTAATATTGAATTGGGTACCCTCAGGAATGACACTTATACGTAGCTGAAGAGGTGGATTATCCATAATTATAGTCCATTGCATACACAGAGTAATTGGTCACTAATAATACTTACAACACTGCACAGGTATTAACTAATGAACAATACTATCTATGCATCTCCGTGTGAACATATTTAAAATTAAACTAACACTCAGAAATTTAATCAACAATGCTTGAAAGAATATTAATTTAATATATGGATTAGATTTGTAAACACCCACCTACATAATGTCATCACATTAACTGATGACCACTGCACAAGATTTGCTGTATGTTACGGTTTAACACGGTCTCTATAAAGCTGAGTAAGTAGACATGGTGTAAAATGCTGAAAACAAAAGTTAACCATCATTCCTAACTTACCCTAAAAATACTACTACTTTATTCTAACCAATATTTATCTCTTTGCAGCTATGGATAAAAAAACGCCCTCAATAAATAATTAATTGTACCGAAAGCGCTAAATAAAATTTATAATAATAAAGTAACATACTTGTTTATTGCAAAGGTCATTTTATTCTTCTTCTTGTGTTATTAAGCTACATTTCTAAATTTTCAAATTAAAATGAGTATAATAAATTGGTAAACAAGATTTAAATGGTGCCATTTAATCCTTTATTATAGAGAACATGTGGGAATAAACCCTCACAGCAGCCATGTTTAGTATGACTGCTAGAGGTACTAAAGTACTTTAAATTCGTGCATTTTTGTACCTCCCGTATAATTTTCCTTTTTTAGATGAGTTTCACGAATTAAACTGAACAGCAGGGACCACAACTTACACAGGTCGAGGTACTGCCGACGAATGCACCGGCGTGATCTTTGTAGCGACCGTAATCGCGGCAACTGCAACTGGTGAATTTTTATTGGCTGTCACTACGGGAGATGTGACAGCGGCTACAGAAGGCGCCAGGGCTGGTGACTTCTTATTGGCTGATGCAGCTATTCCAGAGGCCGAAGACTCCTCGGATGCTTCAGAGTCGGTTTCTGAGTCTTCAGTACTGCTCTCCTCGCCACTTGAGACTGATGCTGCGCCACCACGGCTCTGTTGTAAACAAGGCAACAGTAAGGAGATCGATAAATTGATAATAGTCCGGTACTGGAGTTCCTAACGTCTGATATTAACGCACCAGAACGCCCAATTAATATTCTAAAAACAAAAACTATTTTAACATCTTTTCAATAAATTGTGAATATTTATTCGACAATTATTCCACGGTAAAATATTTAAATTTAATCAAACAAAAGACATTCATTGTACAGAAAAGTAAAATTTCTTAAAAAAAGCAGACGAAAGAGAAACTTTTCTTTAAAAAATATGATTAAAAACCAAAAATATGAAAATGACTTTAATGTAACCAAGAAATCGCCAAAGACAAGTTCGGTTCTAAGGTTACCTTTTAAGGTTATTCATTTTTTTTAAATTAAATTAAGAAGAAATATTACGATGATCATTCAATATCGTAGCGATTTATCCACATGATTTTCATCCAAATAAAAACCGATTGAAATAAAAATTTAGTAGTTCATTATTAATCAAGCATGATAAATCATTCTTTATAATTTGTCAAGAATGCAATAAATTGTTTGTTAATAATCAACTTGTATTACAATCTCTACTAATTAATTTCTTTTTTGAACTCCACGAGTTTGGAATCAAGCTCTATACTAGCTACAGATGGAAGTCGCGGCTTTTTTAAACTCTTCAGATGTAAAACTTAAGATAAAGCATGAAAACAGGGCTGACATGCTACATTGTACCTCTGCAAAATAATTGTATCAGTTGACCATGAATCAAGGGGCCGTTGCTCTGTCTGCAGTTTTCTGTCTTATCTCTGTCCATAAAAAAGGGCGCTTGTTAATACTTGAAATAAAGTTAAGCTCTGAAGAAGTCATCTATAACTACCTAGAGTTACGTCGCAGATTTAATACATTAAATAAGTACTTAATCATCACAGTTACTTCGTAGCGAACTGTGTTAAGGATGAATATCTGTTACTTAAATTGTAACTTTCACTGGGGTGAATAAAACTGCAAACGAACCCGAAAAATGAGATGCTTCAATGTTATATCATCACAGTAATAACGAACTCGGTGTACACTTATAATTCCTAAATAGATGGAGAGAATGAACCAACCTGTTGCACGGGCTGTTGAGGGGCCGTATTTATCGAAGGTGGTGGTCGGACGATAGCAGCGGCCGGCACAGTTGTGTCACTTTTGCTGCGACCACGACCGTCCTGTTGACCCAATTGGTCTGCTGAGTTGGCCGTGGGCAGTACGGACATTCGCGGGTTCGCTTGGGGTGGAGCTGAACAGAGGGGTGGAACCGACAGGTGCGACGTTTTAATTGGACCATTTTGTAGTATGCACATAATACTTTGGCATTAAAGGGTGTTTACACCTCACGACATTTTTGCGTTCATAACGTCCATTTCAACCATATTATGTAGGTCTTTCGAAAATGTATTAATCTATGTTGAATTTTCGTTGTACAAATGTTAGTTGTATCTCGCTTAGAGTTTTGTTGCGCTCTTAAGATAGGCATATTCGAATAAAAAGTTAATCCCACATTGACTTTTACTTAAATAAGTGTGTATTTCCATAAACTATGAATCTTTTTAGATAAAAGTTTGATATTCTTTAACGTTTCACTATTGTGCATAAATAGAATAAACATGTAAATTATTACACAGCTTATATTGGTATTTAGTGAGATTATTTGATTTTTTCCATACTTTATGCATTACGTATTATCTAAATAACTTTGTTAATTAAATAAAAACTTGCTTTCCTTCAGCTTAGCTCGTTCAAATGGAAGATATTAATTTACTTAGAATAACATTCTTTCCTCATCTCCAGTGGATTCAACTCTGCTGAAATTATTATTTTCCGAATTCCTGACAATAAACGCATCAGCGCAATAATTTCAACAAACCGAACACGATTGAAATCGTGAATGCATCAATAAATGCATCTAGAAAATAATGATAATTCTGAAGTTTCATGTTATTCTAACTAATCAATTGACATAATTTCTACCTGTTGATTAGAGTGCCAGTTAAAGAGAGCTGAAAATTAATTGCCTTGTCAAAAGTGATTGCAATAAAAAAAATCATTATAAATACTCTGTAGGATTAATTATAAACTAACTGCCTTTTGGTATTGAAAATAATTGTGTAAAGTTTTTGACATGAGATAGAAATAAAAATGTTAAGTGTTTGTGACAATTAAATTCAAAGAGGGAGGAATATGTACAAATTTCACAAATTCTATCGTTCGAACATTCCTTATAATATAACCAGAAAAGCAGCCGTTACATATTATTTGCGATATAGACAGAACAACTTGTGATTAATCTCGTTGCGGTTAAACAATCCACGGGGGGTGAACGCAGAAAAGCTTTTTGATGTTGAGGCATGACACGCAAAACAAATAGACGTTGGTTGTCAGCTGGGGGAATCTAAGATTCATAATTTTATACCTCCAACCTAGCGACAACAAAGGCGCATCCAATTCTCGTTCACGTCAGCATGTGGAAAATGTGGGATTCACTGTTTGACTACTCTTATAGTCAATTGATTTCAGAACAAATAGACAACATGTAAATGCCCTGTAGAGGTAAAACCAACACAACAGGAAATGAAGTAGACAGAATGAAAGGCATTGCCAAATACTGAAGTTAGCAAGACAGTTTTTAAATAAGTTTCAACACTTTCAAATAATATAATCTAGTAAATTGTTTCGTTATACAGCTTACAATAATGAGAACCATAAAAAAGCCCAAAATTAAGCATATTGCAACCGAATAAATCAATTATTTATCATATAGTATAAAGAAGGAGAGAATTTCTAGAAAGTTAAAAAATTACAACTGCAACAATATCATTATCTAATGATAAGCAATACTGTGAAATCTTCCGTGTGTGACAAGAAATCAATGCATAATACTATAATTAATAATCCTGTTATGTTGAATATCAATAAAGGAAGGGAGTTATCAGAGTTTTCCTCCATCAATGCTCCCCGGTTCGGCACTGGCAGTAGGCGTTACCGAGTCAAGTGTTGCTGAGATAGTGGGAAGGGGAAGAGAACTATGTATAATGAAATTAGTCTACTCAACCTCACATCGAAGAATGCCTAATGGGCGAGTAATATATAAGGCGACGTTTTCTCCCAGGTCTCTTGTGTGCTTGAGAATTTAATTCAAGGAAAGAAAAGTAGCATAGTCGACATATTTCTTAGTCTCTAGAGGTAATATATTACCGGCAAGCTGTAGGTCCTTTGGCAATTTTCTTGATATCATTTAATTTTCTCAATATTAAAACTGATTGTACTGTATTAGCTGATTACTATAGTATATATATATATCTAATTTGAAATATGTTCTTTAAATGGATTCCTAAATTCACTATATATACAAACGGGTAAAATAATGCCATATTCGACTAAAAATATGCAGTTTTCACGGAGAGTTTCTGTCATCATGATTTATAACCGAGCCACAATACTTGACAATTTCTAATTCCACATCTTCCAATCGTAAATAAACTCTGAAAATATACATACTATACAGCTTATTTTATTATACATAATATATACAAAATCCGATGAGACGATAAACCGCCTAGAGACAGATGTGCGTTTATTTATACAAGATAACAATTAAAATGTTGACAATTTATAACCAGTAAAATGATAACTTAAGTCAACTATTAATTCTTAAAACTCAAATTGATCAATGCACCCTTTTGGGAAGCATTAAAAATAGCTGATTTTTATTTTGCAAAAACAATACATTAACGACATGTGAGTATCGCATTTTATCTAATACTGATTTATCTCATGAAAACTATAAGAACTACATCTAACTAGGCAGCTACACATTTAATTAAGACAACCGCGAAATACAACCTAAATGTAACGCATCATACCCATTACTTTACTAGGTCCAGGAAAAAACCCGTAAAATCCAACAACCCAGATGAATAATTATTATGCAAGTGAGCGTGCAGGCATTAAAAATGCTTTCTGTTTGTCCCTTTTTCTTCTTCTTTAAACAACTTCGGTTTAAGCAACTTTTAATTCTTCAACAAATTGGATCTAACTTTCTCCCCACAGAAATAATTACATACACATGTACCAACAGCAGCATGTCAAAATCACCGCATGGCCGCTGTTTTCATGTACAGTCAAGCATACCTACATTATAATATGGTAAAAGTAAACCAAATAGCTCTTTAATTTTAATATTATCTACAACATCCCTTTCTCATACATAATAGTATACGCATATCGAGAGGAGAGGAGTGTAGATTTGGTGTTTATACATTATAATTAGTCCCCTACATGCTCGGGTACAGGGTACCTTTCCCAACTCAAGTAAACACGCATGGGCGAAAGAAAGTAAAGAATTCACTGAATAAGACTATGGCAAGACAAAAACGCTTTTGACTCTGAGCATTGTGTTTTCTCGAGACATGCATCTCTATGTATGCGTGTGTTTGCAGGCATAATTACTACCTGTGATGAAGTTAATGCTACATAATATTTGTCTCTTCTCTCCACTTAGACTTTCAAGTCAGCATCATGAACAAGGAGCCATACACTAAGAAACACGAGAGACTGCCGAGAATTTATAATTAATACTAAATATATACACAGAAAAACTCACAGATCCTATATATAAACACACAGATGACGAAATAATATAAACACGTATACTCGGTTGCTTGTTCTCAAGGTAAGAGGCAGGAGAGGCAGGTAAAAAGAGTATAATTAAATGTCAGTAAAATCAGCAAATGACAAACTGGTTGAAATCCCAGCGGTACTCCAATAATTACGTCATACTTGATAATATTTCTAAGCTCATATAACAAACAGAAGGTAGAATAACTCTTGAAATAACGACATCAACACGGGAGTAAGCAGTGTTTTGTTAAAGCAACAGCACTAATGTAATGATACGTTTTATATCACAAAATCTAGAAAAAAATAAAATGTGTTTAAATAATGTTTTTAGCGCAAATCATAAATATGTCACATTATCAACAGTATATTGAAAGGGACAAATATTTTAAAATTAGTGATCAAATTAATACTTTCAATTACACTTTCATTTAGACAGAATTATATTAATATTATATTAAGAAGAAATACACTGTAAAACGCTGGCGTCTTATAAACAACTTATCAGTCCTTTATAAAATAGGTAACTGAATTTAGAAACATATAATTAATAAGCAAATGGAACACCAATTTGTAGAAAATTCGCCAATATTGGGAACAACAGGATTCCCTATTACTTATTAAATGGAGGAGGGTTAGGAAGCCAAGGGTTAAAAATATTAGTCCCGTTAGTGATCAAAATTGATGAAGCTAATGAAGAAATGAAATAACGAAGCAGTTTAGCCTACACATCGAAAATATTCTTCACATTACCTGCAGAAGACGGGGAAGCACTTACCACTCGTTTTGATTGATAATACTTTAAACAAAATGTGGTGAAAATGTTAATTTACATAAAATCGAGAGATTAAACAGAGGAAGAGGGGGGGGGGGGGATAAGATAGAGAAATGCAAAGAAGAGGGGAGAAGCCAAAATGAGATGAGAAGTCTTTGAGCAGGGCAATCAATTGTAACGTAGTGATTTAATAACAATTTAAAGCGCAGCGCTATAGTGACCAAAAGCGGAGAAATGCCCTGTTGTAGAGTTTCGAGTGCTTTCTTTTGTTATTATTATCAATTTATTGTAACAACCAGACGAAACGCTCTTTTTGTTATTTGCAGGGTACCCAGGGTGCAATTGATACAAAACAACAATTTGTAGTATGTAGACTAGAATATAAAATGTTTAACAAAATGTTCGTATTTGTATATGCAATACAGCCCCAGTTACTCTGTAGAAAACAGATCACAGCACACAGAAATTAATCATATTGTTATCATTATTATTATTAATATGCATGGGAAGAAAGGAAGGCTGCATTAACTAGGCGAGTGAGTTCCTGGTTGGTAGTATATAGCTGGTAGCGACAGGCTTCATTTACCCTTGGAGAGTTTTGGTGCAGGAGATCCAACAGAATCACTGGATCCCGTTTCCCCACTATAAGTGGATCCACTTCCGGCTGAACTAGAACCTACAGGCGAGTTGAGAAACATGCAGACGTAAGGAGATAAGACTACAGACCTAAAAAATAATACGCATATACAAACTGGCAATTCCACAATGTAAATTATCGGTCACAAAAATCGCCTTGCCTTCATAAAGGATAAATTAGATCAGCATAGCGACCCGAATTTGAGACTTTTTAAGCTTAGTAAATGGATATTGAGGTAGTTTAAAATAACTAGAAATGAAAACAAATTTCGGCGCAACTTTGCATAAATAAAATTGGTCACAGGTAACTTTTGCCTTGTGTTTCCAAAATTGGAACTAGGTCAGCGTTGCTTGATAGAATGCCAGTTTAACTAATATCAATAATTCGATGTCTGTGGATGAGATAGGCATGCAAAGAACCAGTGACAAGTTCTAACCCCCACACACATGCACTTACCGGATATCTTCCTGGTCCGTACAGCTTCAATATCAGCAGCTAAAGCAGCGTCCTTGTCCGTCGAGTCCATCATATTGGGTGGTGGAGTTGCACGACCAGGCGCGAATACAGTCTGAAATCATCGCGAAGAGTAACTTATAGGCCAACTCATTCATACTACCATGACAGTGTTAAAGCATACCTCGGTTATTCTACAGTCAATTAAAAACAGTTTTACTGACAGAATCTCTTTAAAATCACAAAAATAATGTTACAGCTGTAATCTTTGAGTTTAAAAAAATTTGTTTTATGACATGAATATGACAGGATTTTTTTAAATGACAGTTACGTGTTAAATTAAACAGTCTGCCAAAAAATATAGAAACTAATTCAGATATCTATGGTGATATAATATATCAGACTATTTTGCTCACGACTATATTACATAGAATAATCCCAGTATTATAAATAGCTCGTTCTATTAATTTAAAGTAACATGTAGATATATTTACAGCTTGGGTATATCGCTTTGATATAATCATTTGTTATCTATTCTTTATTTTGGTAACATTTTCCTTCTGTGCTTATTACTGCTACAGAAATAAATAAATGATTGAAGATAAATAATAATTGATACAGTAAGACTGATCGAATTTAGCGCTAGAATTCGTATATCCCGGCTCTCCCTCACTAAATATAATAAAATGAATCATATAATTATACCAGAGTATCAAAATGTAAATTCCTCATCATATCTGACTAGCGCATATATCATATTATCACGACCGCACTGTCGCCTCAAAATTATAATTAGCATAATGTAACATTACACAAATAATTTGATACACTTATTATAATATAATTAGCCTTTGAAATATTTTCACATTACTAGTAAATATATTTATATGTAATACAAGCCTTTATATTATGTAGTACCCATCTTATAAAACACTTAAAACGTGTAAAAAACACAGCATTGGTTGGTAAAAGTAATCACTATTCAAAGCACAATTTCGAAGTTTCATAGAGCTAAACGTTCTAGACTTGCTGGATTAATTTTTGGCACGTCACATGATATTTTTCTGTGATTATTCATAAATAAGGTACCTGATCTTTCAAGCATACCGTAATGAGACACTACGCAAAAGTAATCAAGCTATTTCGAGTTAACGCAAACAACAGTTTACTAATTAGAATGCATAATTAAAGAGTAATTAAAGTATTACAAATAACTTGAAACGGTTCATCTCGACAACCACTACCTACAATATAAAAAGTACACTATGTGCAGACACCCCATGGAACTTTAATACAATTAAGTAATTTGCACTAGGCGGATTATATCCTATTTTACATACAAACATACCGCTGAAAAATACCGCTTGATTACTCTTACACACAGACCTTACTAAAGCATCAGAAATACTTGGAGAAGGCTACATATAGGTAAGAACAGGCGTACTTAAAATTTTACATAATCCTAATAAAATACAACTACTTGACATCAAAGGTGTCTTTAAACCAAAGATTCAGGCTGCATTATAAGCATATTGATCGTGAAACACTAATCAGTCAATAAAAAACGTCTTTGTTGGAATTAGATATTCGGGTATCAAACGGATTCTTTTTGATAAATAGTCTTCCTCTGTCGAAACAATTTACAAGAGATGCAAGTTTCTACATGTTAAGGATTATTTCTTGGTTTCAGTATTTTGTACGCTTTTAATATAATATACATAATATTATGCATATAGGGCAAGACAAAGTTTCAAGTGGCCAAAACGAGAATTTGCACTTAAAGCTAAATATTTATATGTATAAAGTATTATCTTTTAAAAATGCACTTTCACAATTTGTGTGTATTAATTTTTTAAAGCCACAAACATAATATTATTATAATAACAAATGGACAGGAAATAAGAAAGAACAAGTGACAACACAAAAAATGCACGAACAGAAGAAAATAAGCACCCCATAAAGCAGAGCATAATAGGTGACATTGCATACTAAATCTTCTTTTGTAGACCAGAAAACATACTAGACAGCCAGGAAAAGCTAAGTAGTTGAATGTCACTCGAATATATCTACCTTTCGTCGAGGTTTCACCCCCTGCCCCCCCCCCTGTTTTTAAATATTTCAACAGACAGGAAATCACGAATCAAGGAAGAAGCTATCATGAGATGCAATAATAAAAGTCAGCAGCCTGGATTATTCCCCCTGACACGAAAATTCGCCATAAATGCCATACACAACTATGCTTGCGTGAGGTGGGAAAGATTTAAAAGACGGACATAGAATATTATGAAATTATAACAACACTTGCCAAATACGTTAGCTCTTTATAAAAAATATTAAGCGCTCAAAATGTTTAAAATCACCACTGAAGGATTAAATTTCCCCTATATATATTAAAAGATGTTTGAATTCATTAAACTCTAATAAGAAAATTACATTTAAACCAAACACCTGAGCATTTAATACCTAATTAATTATTATCGATCGGTTTCCTTGCATCAAGTTGATGATCAAGTCCAGGCTACCCTGGTGAAACAAGGAAAGTGTTACTAACCTCCTTATTCTGTGTCATATCCTTGGGGATGATATGCCCATCAACGGCTTTCTTGTCGAATTTAGTATGACGGATTTTCGGCTCTTTCGGGAAGGATTTCGACTGATTTAGAAATGAGAGAGAGAGAGAGAGAGAGAAAAGGGATAAAAATAAAATACAAAATATGCGAGATAATGGTAGATGAGTAAATTCAATAACGAACGAACAAACAAATAAAACGACCAACCAACGGCCAAGTAAGCAGTAAAATCAATAACACCCCTGGTCCTATATTCTTACCTTGCGCACCTTTCGATTGAAACGCTGAAGGACCCAAAGGAAATATACCTGATTAATGATTAGATAGTTCAAAGAATACCGCCTTACTATGAAACTCGTAATACACGCTCGATTAGGACTTAACAACAAGGGAAGGAGTGCCGCCTACACTCACATCTCGATCGGATCCGATTCTCTCCTCGTCGCCCGAGAAACGAACCCGATTTGAGTCGTGCTCTGGTGAAAAGTCCTCAAACTGACTGTCATACTGGGGTGCAGGCTCGAGGAAGTTTTCTGAAATTTAACATTAGAAACTGAAATTAGATTGGTTACGACGATTTCGGTCTAAACATTTTCTTTAAACCATGTAAAGAACGAATAAAAGTATGTTTCTTTCCAATTTTTAAAATTTATGTTGCGCTTGGGAACCGAATGTACCGGATCTGCATTTATTAATTTTAAAGAACTTTGCTATCCAGGAATCATATTTAAGATATAGATAAGTAAATAATTTGAGTATTGGCAAAATATGGATATGGATAGTAAAAGGCCAGAATGCTATTTATCGATAAACCAATAGGAAGTATAATTTTCTCATCTTTATAAGAAAACGAATGTTGTCCTTTTTATGTCACGTATAGCATTACACCAAACTGCAGAATGAAAACCACACTTAATGACAAGCAAGTATAAACAATACAATTATTTGAATCTAGCTAAGCTTTATTGATTTTTATTAAATAAATAATAGTGATTAATACTACCAGATTGTAATTGAATAGAAATGGCACAATATAACTTAGATTTAAGAATACCACGCACCACTATATATGAAACATAATAATATGTATAAAAGGCTCGACTAAACTATAGTTCTACAGTCTGAGAATAAAATTGGTATAAATTAGAAATATAGCTTCCCGCAGTCAAGCTCTCCTGAATATTTGTACAATTCTGTTGCATAAATTAAGCGATTCACTAAATACTCTACTCAGCTCTCCTCCTTTTGAGACAAGACACAAAGCAATATGAAGTAATATTGTCGGCATCTATAAAGAACGGATTCTAGGAGACTTACTTCCTGAAACCGCTGTTGTAAATAATTATATGGAGTATTGATTCAAGGAGATGATTTAATCGATATTCAGAAATTTTAACACAGTCACACTAGTTTGATATATATCATAATATCTAAAATCAGAACGTTATTTTAGCAATCGAACCTACAATCACAGTCGCGTTCCCCTATATACGTACCCTGAATGTGCCAAGACAAATGGTCAAAGACGCTAGTGAGAAAGCACAAGATTTAGAGAAATGAAACGGAGCTAAATGAGATAAATTGATCTACCTTAATAATGGAGAAGATAATTATAATTATAGCCGTTCTTTTTCGCACTGAATTCCATTTAATAAATCGTGCGGAATAAATACAGTTTCAATATAAAAATCGATTCAAAATTAAAGGTTCGCGTTACAGGATAAAAGCAAGTGACCTCTACTAGACAGGAAGGCCAAAATGACTTTCAGATGGATGCGCTTGTCAAAATCAAATTTTACGTAATGTTATAGGTTTAGTTACCTAAAATAACGAAGCTTATCTCGCCAACCTAGAGCAATATAATATACTTCCTTCAAGTTGTAACAAACTGTCCCTATTCAACAGAGAAACTCTTTGCCAAAGGAAGAATGTCACAGCTTAACCGTTGCAAAAATAAATTTCTCCTACTTCACTACAGATATAAGTAAAAGCGACTCTTCCTATACAAGATTGTTATTTATTATGAGGCGGTGGAAAAAAACCCCCTATGAGTTGCCTTGATTTTCTCTTGAAATATCGATCCATAAGTTGTACAATACATAAACTACTAAAAAGACTCACAACTATATTCTTCAGGAAATCAGCTAATACCTCCTCATTTTCTTTTTGAATGGTGACGTTAGATGGTAAGAAAAATAACAACATTAAAACTAATCACGCCGCAAACACACAAATAGAATAGAAGATTAGAAGAAGGAATTTGGCGTCAAAAGACTCCGAAAGCGACAGCTAACTATAAAGGGGAGCACGAGGGTATTGTCCTGTTGTATTACTTACCCATACTCTCCGTTTCAAAGGCCTCCTGTGGTAAAAGGTAGCACGTGAGGAAGGCTTCTCCATTGGATTCGTCAATGTCCTTCTGTAGCTTAACATAGGGCTGGGCCTGGTTCTCTGACAGCCAGAGTGCTTTGAGCTGCGTGCATGCAGATACAGACTCTGGTAGTCGGTCAAGCCTGCAGTTCACACGACGACGAAAAAGTCAAGAGTTATTATATTCATATGTTTGAGGTGCGTTTCGTAGGCGAATAATAATATGTAAATAAATGAATAAATCAGAGAAAACTCACTTATTCCCAGAGACATCGAGAACATGGAGCTTCCTCAGCATACCCACTTCCCGAGGCAGTCTTCTTAGGCGATTATTCCGCACAGAGAAAATGTTGAGACTGTCACATCGTCCGATCTAGAACGGAAAAGAGATAAGGGGGGAGTTAGAAACACTAGACTGTGCCGGTTCGATATCATAGACAGGTGAGCTTCTTCTCAGGCTGATTTAATGCCTGCTATGACAGTATGTATGCAAGACTAATTTTATCAATAATAAAGTAAGTTAATTACAAAGAGCTTATACATATTATATAGATACGATACAGGATGGACTAAGATCAATTATCTAATTAGAATCCAATAGTTATGAGATAAAAATCACGCGACAAAACATGGAACTAATTAAAAGCAGTTTCAATTTGAAATGCAAGCGAGTGGCAGAATATTTTTTGACATGACGTGTCATTTTGTCAACTTATTTATATAGGTAGCATGACCAACAATAGAATTAAGTAATAAATGAACTAACCTATATAGCGGCCGAGAAGAATCATACAACAAAAATGTAAGAATATAGTGAATATGCGGACATATTCGTGTAAATGTCAACATATGCCCACATATATGGCGGCCGAGAAGGATCATTTACACGAATATGTCCACATTTACATGAATATGTTTACATTTACATGAAAATGTCAACATATTTGCGAATATGTCAACATATATGGCGGCCGAGAAGGATCATTTACACGAATATGTTTACATTTACATGAACATGTCAACATATTATTTACAAATATGTCAACATAATATTATTGACATATATTATATGGCGGCCGAGAAGGATCATTTACACGAATATGTCCACATTTACATGAATATGTTTACATTTACATGAATATTTTTACATTTACATGAACATGTCAACATATTTGCGAATATGTCCATATATTATTCACTATATTTTTATATTTTTGTTGTATGATCCTTCTCGGCCGCCATAAATTAAACCTAAACAACCATATTTTGATAGAGATTCGATTTGGAGCCATGAAGGCAAGCAATACAGCTAATTAGTGAATAAGATATTACACTGACAAAGATAACGTATTACATATTTAAAAGGTAAAGTAGCGTTTCTTAAAAAACAAACCTCAACTGGAAGCTCTGTCAATCGATTCCGGTCCACATTGAGATGAAAGAGGTTACGTAAATTGCCAATCTGATTCGGCAGAGCCTATCAGGAGACAGAAAAACACCACATCATCATATTATGGTCATCACACAGATGTCCCAAATCTATCTCGATATTACTAAACAGTAAATAGCATTCCACAATATTAAATCGTTTACAATAATTGTAAAAAGACAAATAATATTTGAATACGAAGAATTCTTTCTTCTAGTTTAAGTTAGTGTGTCCAGTTGAGTCGTTTACGCAATACGTTCATATAAAAGCTGAATAAAAGAATTTCGATTTAATAAAATTATAGCCTTGTTTATTTATTAATACAATCACACAATCGCTTCAAATATGGTTTAAATTGAATGGAATATAGGTACCTTCTAGCCAATCCTTGTAATATCAAATCTTGAAACTAATGGCTACACCATACCCATTGATTTTAAAAATTAAATTTACATATTTGTCAATATGACCGCTCCAAATATATTTGCAAATAAAAACGGTATATTTCATAGAGTTTCTAGTAATTAAATAATTATAGGTAAGACACAATTTTACAAAAAAGTCCTTTTGTATTATATTATAATACCCTCTGCTAAGGGGTTATTTCATAAAAATAATCATACCAGAAATAGTGTAATAGTAAAAATTATTATTTGCAATGTGTATATAATAGTATATAAGTTACACGCCAAAAATTATTGGAAATATTTCAAATATAACGACCAATATAGTCAGTGTTCGACATAATAGTATTATATGGTCGGAGGCAAAAATGATGCTCAGCAAAAATGAACAATAATTAGAGTTTATTGATTTTTTACGCTATTTATACTAAAACGTACTATTGAAAAAAATATATATCCTCTTTGCCATTGTAGTGTTGTGTCACACTTCCGGTGATATATATTAAGTAAAAACACAAACTTACTGAAAGATAATTTTCGGTAAGATAGAGTTCCTGAAGCGACTGGCATCTGTAATTTAGAAAGGAAATAAAACTAAAAAACAATAAATTAGAGTATATTATATTATAAAAGTAAAACGTGAATATTAGTATTAAATTAAAAGTTAACAAAGCATTTTTATTTGGTAGTCTAATTGAAAATCTAGGTTACAGTTACTTCTTAAGCACGGCTTTCATTTTTAATGATAATAGGAAACATAGGCTATCCAAGCCATACATAATGATATCGATCGAAAAAAGATCACAAATAAGGCGGTAAACGCAATTGTTATTACGAAGCATAGAAGAAAAGCTGCTACCAAGACTTTTTTTAGACCTCAATAATAATAATACTATATGTCATAATATGTTAGTACTGTAGGTAGACATTATATAAGGACACGGAAGAAGGTTTCAGCGGGTTAGGTTAGGTACCTACCAGTTATGTATATATACATATATTATACACACTACAGATATATGAAAACTATAAGCAAAATAATCTGTAGACAATACAGTAAGGCTTGCAATAGTATGAGAAGCCATTTCAAGATTGAATAAAGCGACTCCAGAGCGACACATAGATTAATAAGGTAAAAGAAAAAGGCAATAAAATCGGCATAGACGTTCCGCCAAAATAGTATACTGTCTATAGACCTCCAAAATTTATTCATGAATGACGCGCGCTACGTATGACTTACTGGCATAGTTTCGGGGTGAGCGTGATCAATTGATTTTGGTCAACTTTGAGCACAGTCAATCGTAACAAGTAGCCTGAAGAGGAAGCGAAGAGGGGAGGATTATTACTAGCTACATAGATGAAGAGAGGGGTGCTTTTAAGATATTTGTACAGTAAATTACTGGCCTTCACGATGGGGTTCAGGCAACAACAGCATAAGAGGAAATAACGACTTCATAGCTTAACCCATAAATCATTCAACAGCTATGCGAAGTTGGCAGACATGTAATTTGTCGCTATTGTTATTGATAACATATTATTATTGTAGTTGGCTGTGGATATAAAAACTATAAAACCGAACCTTTTATAAAATACAGACTTATGAATAGAAATGAAATACAATAACTTTGTAATACAACTTATCTCAATTTGAAAAAGCCTACTGGATAAATCTTTAACAATAATCAATCGATACAATCTTCAAAATAAATCGATCAAGATACACGTTAATATAATATTATTTGTCATAAATTAGTTGAATTTGAAATTCAATAAACTTGCAAGAATTGATTATTTGTAATGAATTAAATGTCGTATTAAGAAATACATTATTTATTGCCTTTCCCAATATTTCAACAGATTTTGAAAGTGGTAAGTTACCTAGATTTAAATAAGTTTTGTATTTTGATGCTCTAAAAATCGAATTGTGCGGTTGATTTAAACAGGCATCTTACACAAGTTTAAATGTATTATTTTTAATTATTTTTATATATTATAAGCTACACAAATCCTGTGCTATTCTTGCGACATGAATTTGGGTTTACAATTAGATTAGCCATAGATTATTATTTGGAAATGCAAGACATAGGGGCATAGTTTAAACTGTAAAGCATTGTACAACAGAAAGCCAAAGCGAGAAGGTTTGCAAATGCCCTTTTTTCATCTCACCTGTCGTGCAATTATTGGATAATAATTATAGCGCCTCACGACTGCCAACTTATAAGATTTACATAAATTATGTCAATTCCTCCTCCCTAGCATTAATGCAAACGGAGTGGTACATTGACATAGACTGATAAAGCTTTTACAGTCAGAGCGGCACAATCGATATTTTACAATAAGACGCAACACAACATAGTACTTCACAGGTATAAATACTAGGTACTAAGTTCTAGAGTTGCATGCAATTGTTAGTTAGCGATGATATATAGATTAC
>JAYRBW010089737.1:0-21607 GCA_036023295.1 Invenusta paracnida
GTTTTTATTTGTTGTAACTAGACATTATATAATTATTTTTTTTGCAAATTAAAGTATTGTACAGTTTTTCACGGCGAATCTAACTATATAATTTTGTTCTTTGAACGTTTTGGGCTAGTTGTGTAATTTTGCCTTAAGGAACAAATTACAATGTGTTAGACAAGGAAATATATTTTCTTGCCTCGCACAGTTAAGTTATGTGCCAACCAGCACAAGGCATAGGTTGTCTATCTAGGTAGAGAGATAAACAAATAATCTAAATCTATGGGGTGGAGATTGTGCATTTTTTTGGATGGACGGAAGGAAAAGGTGGTTTATGGGAAAAGCATAAGCACATATGAAGAGCTTTATGTGGTGTCTTTATTGGGTTTTTATAGAGTTTTTCCAAATTTGTTATCTGGTTTAAATGTATAGATGTGTTGATTGTGATTGTGGGGATTTGAATGGTGATGGGGCTCAAATTTTTGAGGTGTATAGATGTGAGATTGTCAGGGCTGGTTGTGGTGGGATTTTTGGTAGTTTGGATGGCTGATGTGACTTATTTGATGGTGTAGTGTGATGGGTAGAGATCGCAGATGTTCTGTTTTCCTGGTTGTGATGGGTGGGGGCATTTAAAAATTTATGAGCTCTTTGAAGCATTTGTGAAGTTTTTGTTGACATGATAGGAGTTGATGCTTTTGAATGTGATGAACATGCTTGCATGAAATTGGAGTTTGAAAAATGTTTGATTGTGTTTAATCTAGCTTATCTAATCATTTTTGGAGGTGATGAATAACAAAATAGTTCATTTTTCAAATAAATCTTCATTTTTCGATTTAAATATAGTCATTTTCCACCATTTTAAATAAAATGTATATTGCTTATTACAACCAATAGTTGATTGTAATTCTAAAATATATCCATTAGTATACAAAGATTTTTCAAAACTCAATTATCTATATATCTTAATATACAAATCTAATGAACCACAGCTATGATATCATAATTCAAAATGTTGATCAAAATATTGTTTTACATAAACTAACCCTATTTAACATATCAATATGCTTTAAAAAAATCTTTATTACCCTTCTTGAAGGTAATGCAGAATAATTCAGTTCAATCTGTCAAAGTTTTTGATCTTTTAGAATGTAGATCCATGAAGACGTTTCTTGTAGTTTCTTAAACCTAAGACATAATATAAAATACACAAGATTAATTCATCACACCAAATGAACAATTCAAAATAAAATGCCTCCTTTCACATTGACTGTTTCTGTGTATAAAAACATTTTTATTTAATCTAAATATCCCACTTTGGTTTGAAATCCAGGTTGACCTAATAGATTTATACAATCATTGTAGCATTATAAATTTATGATTATTTTTAATTATTATTACCTATGGTTATTTGAAATATATTGTTATCAAATTGTTCTATTTTAATTTTTGTTATGAACTTTGATTTTGAATAAAAATAATTACCTTGTAAAATTGAAGCTTTAAAAAAGACTACATCACAGTGATCCAAAATTCTATTAAACTATTCAGTAATTTTCGAACTATTGCTGCTATTAGCAAGCTATCACATCAGATTTTGTTGTATATTAAAAAATATTCCACTTAAAAATAAGGAAATAACCAGGAAATTGCTTTTCCAAATTAGATGACTAACCAGTTAACGATTTAAATGTAAAACAATCTTTGTCATTTTTAATTATGATATCATAGATGTGGTTCAATACGTTTGTATGTCAATATACATGTATACTTATATATAATTTTGTCTCATAAATAGTATCATTGTATAATAATGGATGAATTTTAGAAATATGAGCAACTATTAGTTAAAATACCTTAACATATCTTTATTTTTATTTAAAAAAAACGACCATTTGGAAATTTAAATTATAAATATGGAGGTACACTTGAAATATGGCATCGAATTTTTTTTATTCAACACCCCAAAAGTGTTTTGATTAGATAATAAATTTTTTTCTTTGATGCAAAGTTTGAGTTGGAGCCAAATATCTGACTACCGTGTTTCCTCTAATAGAACCCCCCGGGTTCTATTTCATTAACACATTTTTGACCCGGGTTCTATTTAAAATCTAAAATAAAAAGTCAGTTACGCATATTTTTTTTTATTATATAAATTCGTTTATTAGATATATAAAGTTTTTTTTATAATACATACATAGGTAGGTAGGTATATAAAAAACAAATGAGAACATAGTCATGAACCAATATAACAACTAGGTACATATTTAGTCATCAAGATCATCGCCATCATCTTCAATCATCATCATCTCAGCGGCATCTTCATCCTCCTCCACTTCATTGGCCTCCTTGCTTGTGCTTGTAGCTGTTGCTGGTGTCAGTCTTCCTGCAAGGAGTTGTCGGGCTTCGTGAAGTGGATGTCCCTCCTTAAAACATTCAATCAAGTGTGTCTCCGAATCATCAAGAGCAGTGGTCAGTGCACACTGCTTCATATATTTGCTGACTTGTTGAATGGGAATGGCAGCCCATGCAGATTGTACCCATTTGGCTATTAATTCAAAGCTTGGTCCTCTCATTTTTCCTCCGTTGGTGAAGGTGTGTGGACCATCCATCATCCATTGCTCGTTTTCCACTTGAATTTTTGCCTTAAGCGATTTGTTCCACGAGACATCAGGAGTTTGAATTAGACCAGTGCAGCCTCCTGGAATCACAGAGGTGTGAATGCGCATTTTTCTTAAGACATTCTTTGTGTCTTTGGAGATATGGCACCAGAAAGCATCCCAGACGAGCAGTCTCTTCAAACGAAAATGCACCCAATATCTTGTTCAAATAACATTCTGTCAGTGGATCGTCCATCTAGCTCTTACCTCAGTAGGCAAACACGATGTCTTTCATGTTATAAAGTTCCTTTATGTTCCATTTCCGTGGAATTACCATGAAAGGTTTACATTTTTCTCCATTGCCTTTAGCTGTTAGAATTACTGTCACACGGATTTTTTCATGCCCTGTTCTTTTCAGTGGAACTTCTCTTGCACCTTTCTTTTTAACTGTAGTGGAAGCAATCGGTTCCAACCACACAGGTGTTTCATCCATAGCATAAATTTCAGAGAGTTTGTACTTGTTCTTCATGCACATTTCCTTTACATAAACAACAAACTTGATGACTTTCTCCACGTAGTCTGATGGCATCTTCTGACAGATTGTGGTACGCTTTCGAATTGTGGTCATTTTGCAATAGGAATTTGTCCAGCCAGCCATTGCTTGCAGTAAATTTCTCCGTGGGGTTCTCTGCTTCAGCTTCTAATCTATAAAATTTTAGAGCTTGTCTTTTTATCATGTTTCGTGAGACATGGAGCCGTTTTTCTCTCATTGAGATGATCCACTCGCTCAGCTGCAACTCCATGTCCTCACTTGTCAGCTTTCTTCCAGCACCCTCAAGCCACGCCCTCTTTTTAGTGCTGCAGGAATTCGCAAGTGTCCTCAAATCGTCTTCTTGCTTGCACCAATCTCGAATTGTTTTGCTATCGACGTTGAACTCACAAGAAGTTTTTTCCACATTGCTACTATGCTTGTTTAAATAATTAAGAGCTTCAATTTTACACTCCAAAGTAGGCACTCTTCGCTTGCTCATGATTACCACGGTATGTAGATACCTAGACTGATTTAGATAGTCTTATTAAATTGGAAATTCCAAATTCTATTTATACCTAGATAGGTAGCCAATAAGAATTTAGGTCACGCCAGAGAAATGCCGTAAAGAAAATGTTTGATATAGGTATATTGCTTAGCTACCCTACCCTACCTACCTATGCTTACTTATAATAATTAATACTCATTAGTTGCTGAACTCTCTCTGTTACTGCTTATCATATAATATGTAGGTAGTTAGATAACTTTGCTTGTTAGACATGCGGCTTCTACCTACCTTACACTATCTTTTGTATGGTAAGTAATTCTAGGCCGGTTCTATTTTATTTTAATCTTTTTGACCCGGGTTCTATTTCATTTAACTTTTTTTGACCCGGGTTCTATAGGAAAAGAACCAACGGTAGGAAACACGGTAACAACAAATTTTCAAGAGAAGCATTGGAAAATTTTAACGAGTGATTCAAAATCTTACGCTCTTTCAATTTGTTATTTTATGCACTTAGCTTTTGAAAAGGACAGACATTATTGAAACTATAAAAAATATATTATGAGTTAATAATGAAAATATTAACAAAAATGGCATAATATAAATGTATTGTGTACTAATTTTTAATCAGTGAGTACAATATCTAATTGTAAATAGGGTTCATAAAAATATGTATGTAAATGTTCAGGTTTCTGAAATATTTTTTGTCTTGGTGTGACAGAAAGAACTATACATTTTTATGAGCTTTCAATATTATAATCTCAGAGATTATATAATCGGAGTATTTTGATTTTTCTTGGTTGATAACATTCGGGTTTCAATGGCTGTTTCAGAATGTCATTCATTTTTGGCTTCTGCAATTGGTACATGATCAAATTGTAGATAATTGAAAGGCAATGCAGTTGCTAAATGCATAGTGCCGTAACTTTGTCCCACAATAGGTAACGTTCCTTTTCGCTAATTTGAACTGTTACAATTCTTTTCTAACCTTTTCAGTCAAGCCCATAACTGTCACAGTGTACGGTTTACTTATTCTACTACCACGATTAGCAGAATAAAGTTGATCGGGAACTGTTACTGCACCTTTTATTTTAGCTGCTACATTGATCTTATGTTAAATGCAGCTGTGCATGGAGTCTTCACTATTTTGACCATGTGAAGTCACTAAATAATAAGATAGACATATCTTTAATAACATTTCAACGGTATAGAAAAATGAGAAAGGAATAAAGGATTTTTCTGTCCTGCACACGACTCCATAAATAAATAGAATTCTTCAACACAATCATCTACTTTTTGTTTGATAAATTTAATCGATGAGTTCTAATTTCATTAACTTCTCTTCCTCCTTGTGTTTAATTCCATATGTAGCAATGTCCTTCATCAGTGTCCATCTCGTAGACAGTGAAATTATAACTGTCTAAACGAGTTTTGTAAAGAATTTTATCGATATGACTCATATACAGGTTATAAATGATTTTGTTGCAAAGTCAAACACGGCTGTTGGATTGGTGAGGCTTTCATAGCATTTTTTTATTCTTAGTCTTACCAAATATTTGTTCTGTCAAGTGGTTTTCAAGAGTTTTTGAGATGGGACACTGATAATCATCAGTATTGGCTTAAGGGTAGGCATTGGATCAGCAGTAGTGACTTCGGACAGTGAATCAACAGTATTGGCTTGGGAGGGCATTGGATCAGCAGTATTGGCTTGGGTAGGCACTGGATCATCAGTAGTGACTTGGGACACTGAATCAACAGTATTGGCTAGTGTGGGCATTGGATCAGCAGTAGTGACTTGGGACACTGAATCAGCAGTATTGGCTTGGGTGGGCATTGGATCAGCAGTAGTGACTTGGGTAGACAATGGATCAATAGTATTGACTTGGGTAGGCATTGGATCATCAGTAGTGACTTAGGACACTGAATCAGCAGTATTGGCTTGGGTAGGCATTGGATCAGCAGTAGTGACTTGGGACACTGAATCAGCAGTATTGGCTTGGGTGGGCATTGGATCAGCAGTATTGACTTAGGACACTGGATCAGCAGTATTGGCTTGGGTGGGCATTGGATCAGCAGTAGTGACTTGGGTATACACGTCTGGATCATTTTAGATATTAATATCAGCTATATGTGTTTCGAAGACCAAAATATAACTTTTTTAATTTAATTAAAAGTAGGGAAATAATATAATTGATGTATAAAATACATGCTTGTGGAATAGAGCATCTTTATAAGAAACTGATATTATTTTACAATTCTAATTAAAAGGAAAATTGCATTTTTACTACTATATAAACCCCTTAACTAAATTTGAACTCACGCGTTTTTTAATGTAAAGTGAAATTATACATTTTTAAAACACTTCTTATATCTAATTTATGGACATCTAGAACCTGCATTCCACTTTTATCTGAAAAGGGCGTAACTGCACATTGAGAAAAAAATAATTGCTAATTTGAGAAAATGTCACATCTGTAGCTTAAAAGTCCGATCGCCACACCAATAATGCATGAACAAAATATAGTATTTTAGAGAACATTAAAAATGGTATTAGGTTAGTTACGCCCTTTTTGTTACTTACACCTGGAAAATTAGCGACGATTTAACTATTTAAGCGGTTTATCTTATGAAAACGCATACAAATGAAGAAGTGTTTTTTAAGGAATTAGATAACAGATAGATAAAACAAATTATTATAATGGACTTTTGATGAAACAGTCTTACATTGATAACAAATATAAACATCGTATAATTAACATATTTTAATCAGTACCTCAAAATCAACATTTTCACTACATAAACACATCACTATGCAGAACGTTATACAAAAACTTAAGACAAAACTTTATACTCTGTTTACGTAAGCCTTTATTTAATAAAGTGAAAAATCAATGCATATACTTATATAGATACATTTTTTTTAGTATTTTTGCACAAAATTGCATTAATACTCACGTGTAGAACATCATTTTCAATCGAAATATGATGAATATAAACATGGTAATAATAAAACATGCAATGTAAAATAATAACTCTTTTGATATACAGAAGTAATACCTATAGGAATATATAGAAGTAACTGAATATTGCGACAACATATAGAATATATAATTAAGTAATTCATATTGTTTAGAAAAAGAGTAGATACATTTATAGTAGATTCGAAATTTGTTTAATTGTGATTTTACAATAATTAATGAACAATATTCTCAAATTTATATATTATTTGATAGAACGTACATTGTAATACAAAGACAAAAAAAGTTAAGATATTCAATAATAAAAATAATTATTTTTGTTGATTTTAAATGCAATTGACTAATTTAATTGGCTTAATTCACTGTTACATATACCTAACACATCTGTATGGAGCAGTTAAATTTAAAATACATATGTGTATAGGATACGATTAACTGAAATTTAATCATACATAATCTAATATTTATTACCACCCATACGTTTTTGATTGAAGAATCATTCTGGATGTATGCACCTATTCTTAATAGATTAGAAGATACAACATTTATTTGATCTTCTTAGAATAAACGATAGCTAATATACTCTAAAAATATCCTTTGTCCCAAATTACACTAATAATCTACTTTTTATAAATAGTCCAATGTGTTTTCATTAAAAGCCCCTATAATCTCGTACTAATTACCCGGAAAACATGTTATATAAATCAAAGTTTTAGGTCTCAGCACTGTCATAAATGTGTCACAAAATTTCAAATCAATAAGTAGCTATGATGATTATAAAGAAAAAGAAACAGTTGCATTGATCCAGAACTTTATTCTTTTCCCGCTTGTCTACTCAAACCAATAGCTAAGAGTAGACCAATAATCTGTAAAAGAAGTAGAACGGTAATATATATTAAAGCATATTGATATATATAACATACGTATTTATTATGAAGAAAATAAATAAATTGTTTTTAATATATAAAAATATTAAAAAGAAAATGGATAAAAAAATAAATAGATATACCTATAAATATATAGATATAGTATAAATAATAATATATTAGCTAATAGTATATTAGACAATTGTGAATAATTTGCTCCTTTTCATTTTAGCGTTTCTTAAAAATTGATTTGGGATTAATTATATAAATACACATACCTATAGTGAAAATTATTTCTTAATTTAATTTCTTAATAGTAAAGTTATTTTATTTATCGTAGGTATAACTAAATAATGTTTATTGTTATACTTATGTATAACTACTTATTTTTAGTATATCGAAATATTATGAACTTAATTTATATGAAATTGTTCATATAATAACATGTGGGTGAAATAGTTTCATTGTACCTGAATTCCTGCAATGCCACATCCAATACCAATAATGACTGGAAAGTTAGTTTTAATCCATAATTCAGCTTTTTTAACGCACCCCTGAAAAATATAAAGTTTGCATTATTAAACAGACTGAACACTCCATATATAGGCGGGCAAGCATTTAATATTTATATTTAAAAAGAACAAATTTTAATTTTTAAATTAATTATCGTTTTGGAAATTAATTCTGATTGTAATGTGCACCATTTAACAACATCTTACATATTCAAAACAAATGCCTAAATCTGGTAATTAATGCTGTTTTGCATATGGCTGTTCAAATAAAAATAATGCTAAAAAAATTAAACTACTTATAATAAAATGTCAGGCAAAAGTACTATAAAACTTAATTTTTTAAATTTGAATTACACAATTTTTTAGTAGCCTTTATGAATCTAAGTGGACTTTTAAGGGTGGAAGAATAAATAAAACATAACACTTTCAACAAAATTATCAGTGACAGCTGTTACCATATTCTTACCATATTCTATAAACATATCTAATAATTTATACTTACACACTAATTTCTCATAATAGTTTGCACATAATACATTTTTAAATTTACAAGATATACTTTGCCAAGAAATAATTTTACAAACATGAGTAATAATAATATGTATCATATAAAATATGAGAATAGACTAAAACTGTGTGAATTCAACAATTATTAACAAATTTCAGTGAAACGCTTATTAAACATTTAACACATCAAAATTATAATATATATAATTAGATAAATAAATAAAATGACTTGTACTAACATTTTTGTAAATGGTCAGGTGAGTTTGACATTTAATGTAATCTTCCTCAGTGTATGTAGTTGTCAGAATTTCATTGCAACAAGAGGCTGGCGTAAACTTCCAACTATGACTTCTGTTTGTGTACCAATTGGTGTTCTTCCAATCTGAGTAGTGAGTAACGCCACAACATTTGAACATCTAAAGTAAAGAAATAGTTTCGTCACATTTTCTTCTACAAAATTAAGTAGTTTATCCTGAAGATGAAGTATTGTTATATGTAGCAATTTGATAAATAAAATATAGTATAATAGTATATATCTTTATTAAGTGAAAAATATATTTAGTCACATTAATCATTGAAAGCTTCATTAAACTACCATAAAACGAACATGTAGGTATAGTATTTAATGTAGAATTCGTATAAATAAAACACTATTATAATAATATTCCATTCATCCTAGAATCGTAGCAACAACTAAATATCATATTCGATATTCAAAAATTTGTTGTTAAATGAGAGCTATTTATTGATAAATGTTTAAGTTCTTGTGAACCCCTATTTCAAATTTGCACTTTAAACATTATGATAAAATCGTAAAATAGAATTAATAATATGTAATATTGGGATTATTTGCGATCGTAATTATATAATTTTCAAAACTGTGTTAATTTTTTATTTTTTAAACAATAAAATTTTGTGTAGTTTTGTCGTTTAAAAATGTTATTTTCATGAACAACCCTATTATTTACTTATGTACTTGCATTCATATTTGTTCGTAACTGTATAGCATTTGTTATTTACAAAAGTTACCTAAATATATGTAATCAGTTTCCTAATCTCCCAGATGTTTACTAAAGGTTACCTTTTAGTTTGCTAAAATGTTTCTAATAATTGCATGAACTAATAACAGTTTTCTATCTCTTAAATAATTTCTAAAATCCTCTGAAATTTTCACATATTTCCTGCAAAAATGTAGCACCACATTACAATTATTTTACCATGCTGTTCAACCAATATAAAAATATTTAAACATATATGTATGCATATGATAATATGTAGTAGGTATATATATTTAATATAAAATATAATATAATTTAATTAAATACATGTATAAATATAAATTTACTTAATAGTCGTATAAAAAATCTGTACAATAATTGTAAACAGTTTCATTTATTTTGTAATCTAGTGTTTTCAGTCATAATATCTTAACATAATCATTAGAAATTAATTTGACGCACATGAAACTTGATATTATTCTTTGACATCTGATTTCAAATAAATAATATAAACATCAATTATACTCAAATAAAACATATATTTCATCGCTATTATTTTTTAAATATCAGATTATGTATAATATTGACTTTAGTGTGATAGGTAGGTACCTACTATTGGAAAAGTTACAATCATTTATTTTATTGATTTAAGAAATGCATTTCTTAGTGTTTCAATTTAATGAAGTTGTACATCTTTAGTACATTTAGCGAATGAACTAAAACATTTAAATGTTTAAAACCTACCATTAAAACCTACAAACAGACATTTTCTGTTGTAATAACTTTGAAAGTATTTGTTGCAAGCTATTATTAAGATACCTCTCGTTGAACAAAGTCAACAGCTTGTTTGTTATTGGCGCCCTTGTTGGTAGATTCCCAATCAGTAGGATAGTCTTCCAAGATAAATTTCAACATCGTCTTTTTTAAGTCCGTTTCAATCTAAAATGTAAGCAATATATCACTAAAATACTATTTTTTTAATTTGTAAGAATATTCGTATTTTATTCGTATATTAGAACTCTTCCTAATAAAAAAATAAAGAAAAATCAACAAATGGAATAGATTTGATGTAAATTTCATAATCACATTTTGAAATATAATGATACTTACAATAATGAATTTCAAAATTAATATTATATATAAGTATGTGTACAATAATTGTATATTTTAAATTATTTAAGCATATAAAAATAAGGCCTAATACAGTTGTTGGAAATTAGTCACAATCAGCGTTCAGAATTATTAGCGACACTGCCATTTTTTTACATTTAACTAATTAAATTTTCTTATGTTCAAATCTTTGTAATATTATTGTTTTTATTTATTTAATAAGTACAAGTCGACCTTGATGGGTTTTTTTACTTAATAATGCATATTTCAAGACTTCAGGTAAGAAAAAATCGATTTCATCCAAACGATATTTATGTAACTATGTAAAAATTCTGAATAATGCATGAAAAATGCATGAATAATATTCAATAGTCAATAATCGATAGTCAATAATCAATGTGGCCACCTCTAGCTTTAATCATTGCATCTAGCCTATGGGGCATGGAGTCAATTAAATTCTGAATAATATTGGTGATTACAGCATCTCAGTGCCAGATTTTGATGATATTGCCAATCAGCTCGTCCCTCGTCCTAGAATCACCACCTTTCTGCAGCTTTTTTACGATTGTCCACAAGTTCTCAATCACATTGAGATCAGGGGAGTTTCGCGGACAACGTAATAATAGAAAGCATAAGTATAACATAAATTCAATGTATTAAAACAATTGCGTTGTCCTCGGGGAGTTTCCTGGCCAGTCCAGGACATTGATATTGGCCTCCTGAAGATATTCTTTGCAGATCTTGGTAGTGTGAGCTGGAGCTTTGTCTTGTTGAAAGACCCCATCACCTGCTGGAAAACTCTGTTCCATTTGCTGCGTCACTCTGGTTCGAAGCACGTGGAGATATTATTCTTTGTTCATTGAACCTTCGACAATGTGAAGTCTTCCAGCACCTTGGTAGGCTTATTGATTATTGATTATTGACTATGGAATATTATTCATGCATTTTTCATACATTATTCAGCATTTTTTCATACATAAATATAGTACAAAGATTTTTAGATTTTTTCTTACCTGCAGTCTTGAAATATGAATTATTAAGTAAGAAAACAATCAAGGTCGACTAGTTTAGTATAGTAGGTACATTTTACTTCCATCGATGGTGGTAATCAAAGATAATTTATTATAATGTATACTAAGCTACGTGATTTATTGATGTACTTTCATCTCTATTTACAGTAGAAAACTTTCTTTTCATCAGTTTTGTATTTGCTTAGTCAGTTTTGTTTATTGTAACTAAGTAATAGGATTACGATTTTTTACTCAATATAATTAATTATAGATTTTTCTAGTTTGCGTAATTTTAAAAAGTATATCGCTTTCCTTTTTTTAAAGTGTATGGTAGTAAGGATTCATCATTAAATCAATAATGATTTTAAATCATAAAATTGATTTTTAGTTGCGTACTTCAAAAATAATACAATAAATATGAATACACAAGAGATGGGAGAAGAATGTACTATATCAGTTTTCATTTTTATTTAAAATAAATTATTGTAAACATTTATCCATCAACTACCAAGAGGACATTTTTTAAAGATAACGACATTATAACACTTTAATGAGATGTTCAAAATTAAACACATACTAGTAAATTGTTCATGTTTTACGAAAATATTTAATGGACCTATTAAACGATCAGTTTTACTCAAAGATTAAGAACAAAAATGGAGATCTTAAGAGTTATGATTTTTTTTTGATTTTTTTAAAAACGATTTGTCATTAATATTAAGCACAAATAATAAAAGTATAAAATATTTTTAGATTTCAGGTGTAACCATTAGCAACAATGAAGTGATCGATAACCAGTTTTGCACAGGCTGAGTAGTGATATAGTAGCTTGTTGCACAAATACAGCAATGTAGTTGTGTGGACAGGTGAGGTTTGTATGTACAATATTATGGTGTGTGTGCATGTCTATCACTAAATGAACAAGTTCCTGCCTTCCTACGTCATTACAGAAAAACAAAAAGATTGATAGCAGAACAGGCGCAGACTGTCAAACTAAATAGTATACTGAAATCCAACTATATACCTGTCTATCCATATTTCTACATAGTTCGAGAGACAAGCAAGTAAGAAAAGTTTGGACATACAATATCAAAAACTTGGTTAGACATAATGTACCAGACAAAGCGGTAGGCAGATAGGTTATGCATTTTACATACACAGACACGTACAAGCAAGTAATGTTATTCTATTTTGAAGCCTCATGTTGAGCCATAAATAAAAAAAGTGTGAGATAGAAGTGTAGCTAACCAAATGGTGATGTTTAATATGCCATTTATAAATTATATAAACAACAGCAGGTTAAAAGCTTGAGTGACCTTTACATTGTAAACCGAACTCTGTGAAAAACTTAAAATACTTAACTCTTCGATTTACCATTAATTGCTAAACGATAAGTCTGACATTTGAAATACCTTCTTATGACAAATTCTCAATCTCTATTCACCTAATTACTATATTATGTGATTAAATTACGAACCAGTACGAAAATATGACTAAAATAGAATAATATGTCAACCAACGGACTAACTTAACTGTTCAAACAGGATTAAGAGTATTACAGCTATAGCTGATACAATCACTGCGGATATAAGGTGCATTTTAAAAGTAGAGCAAAGAATCGTTTACTATTGCAGATAGGTACTGTAATAATTCCGTACTTTATAATATTGGACACAGGTTAGACAGTACAATTATAATATTGACTAATAGCAAAAACAAGCTTTCAGGAAAAATTTGGTAAAACATAGCGGAAAAGTCTCACGACACAATTATTGATTGGATCAAATCATCTATACATGCTTAAAATATAGACTACAGAAGTTAAAAGTGCATAGTGCAAAGAAAAATAATGAAATATTTGCATATGTTTAACTATTTAATAATTAATTAAATATGATAAAGAATAAAAATATTACTTTTACTTTCAACTATGGAAAATCTTATTTATATTAGAAAATGTAACAAGACCATTATTTGCCAGTGATTGGAAACAATTTGTCGTGGCACTTTAAAAAACATTGCCCTACTAAATAAATGAGAAATAATGTTCTAATAAAACAGTATCAACATTTTTTAAACATTGACAGATGACTAAATACTTTTCATTACTGAAGTTCTTACATTGAGGTCGAGAGTGCCCACATTGACCTGGATGGGGCTGTCCATGTAGGTCTGTGAAATACGGCGTACACCAGCGGGCCAGGTGGCACTGGTCATGACAGTTTGTCTGTCAGAACGAACCTCCCAAAGCGCCTTTACTACCTGTGGCTCGAATCCCATGTCAAGCATTCGATCAGCCTCGTCCAAGACCAGATAACTCACCTACAGAGTGGATGATTACGCGAATATTTTTACATTAAATTCCATAATACGTTAACTAATTGAACAATCTCGTATACATATAATTTCATAAAAGTAAAAAAATTAAAGGAGAAACAGGCTTTCTAGTCTAAACAGAATCTAAACAGAAATTGTTAGCTATAAATGAATTACTCATTGATATAATAAGGATGACTTTCAGTAGATTTAAAAAAAGTTAAATTACATACAATATAAACATACCATGTTATTGTTGTAATATTATAATCAATTTGATTAGAATAAAAAATCATATTCGGTGTAATTAAAAATTCACGAATATGTTTTTATATTAGTCTGCAATACCATTTTATGATAAAAAAGAATTATACAAGTTTAAAAATTATTGTCTTCTTCAAATTTTCAGTTATTAAAGTGTGATGCATAAATATTCTTAACGGTATTAAATAAATTATAATACCCACAATATTATATTATATTATCATTTTATGAAATATTACTATAAGCGTTTCTAACAATTAATTAATTATATGCAACAGCTAAATCGAATACATTAATTCTTCTCAAACGATAGAAGCTGATTTTTAACAATAGTCTATATTATATTGATTATATATACGTTTCAGTGATATTCAAAAGGCAAGATTATCTGTAGGTAATACTGCATTCGATAGAGCAAAACGTATACCATAATATATGTGATAATTCTACTCTATGAAAAGTAAAATGCAGCACTAATAACCCACTTTGATATTTATTTAAATACGGTAGATATGGTAGATCAATATACAATATATTTTGTACTCTAAAGTTGATGAATGAAAATAGATACATATTAACTCTGTAGAGCTTAGAACATGTGAACTGGAAATGAGTTCTATATTTTGCCGACCAAATTATTCAAATTTGAGAAACTTTTGAGAAAATTTGAGAAAACTGAGAAACCAATATATCACGCATTTAAATGGAGGAGGATGATGACTAATTATTTAATACTTACTAAAATTATTTATTGTTAAATTAAAATAATATTTAATTGTTCCTTATATAAACTGTAATTATAATATTAATAGAAACATTAATAAACGGAATATTCTATTGATTAAACAAAAACATGTCAGCGATAAATTGTATTATAATTGTAACATTGAGTTTAATAGAAATACTAGATAACAACAATTGCATAAGACTTTGTGTTTTGGCTAACAAACAGGAGGAAGAAAAAGATTTAAATAAAGACACTAATAAAGTGAATTAGATACTAACTGAACCAACTACCCTACCCACCTCAGCTAAACAGATTCGGTTGGAGTCGATGAGATCATTGAGACGACCTGGAGTTGCAACAACAATGTCCGCGCCCTCCTCCAGCCGCCGCAGTTGGGAGCGCCGCTCTGCTCCACCGTAGACGCAAATACAGCGGATGCCCCGGTATCTGTAGCGCTCTACCTCCGCCTGGATTTGGAGAGCCAGTTCACGTGTTGGTGAGAGGATGAGGACAGTGGGGCCGCGGCGCTGAGCTCGTGGTCTGTCATTCAATGATGAAAAGAAAACATTAATCAATAAATATTAATAATAATTTATTGCCTGGCTTTCTTACCCTTAAAGGGATTATAAAAGAACAACGATTTCCTTAGTGACACATTATTTACTGCAGTGCAAAAAAGATGTTAAGATGTAATGTTACTGAATAGGACCAGACTCTGACAAAAAATATTTCTTTCATGTTTCCTTGGTACATGAAACACCACGAACTCACTTAGTCTGTCCCTCTATGTGAATGAGCGCAGGGAGGAGAAAAGCAAGCGTCTTCCCGGTGCCGGTCTGAGCGATACCGATGAAGTCAAGACCTGACATGAGAATGGGCCAGGCCATACATTGTATGGGGGTGGGCGAAGTGAATCCCTGACGCTGAATTTCGGCCAAGATCTCTGGATATGCATGGAAAGCCTGCTGAAAGCTACCAATGGGGTTGGGTGTTCGCTGCTGTCCGCCAGGATTTGCTGCAGAAACAGCGCTCTTTAATTCTGACACGATGATGTTCTGGCGCTCGGCAAAGAAGGTATCACGCTGCTCGGGGGTCATAGCGGCAACTCCAGCGTCTTCAATATAAAAGTTCTTGATCACCGGGTAGCTCTCTAAACATGTCGAAAAAATAAGAAATAATGTTCATAGAAAGACGATTAAATACTATTTCAAATGTCAATAAATAGTAAAATTAAATTATAGCAAAGCAGCACATTTAAAATTATAAACGTGTAAACATGTATTGTATATTCCATAGTAGTTTCGATGGAAACAAAATTAATAATTCTATTTGAAGGAATAAACTGTAAAGTTTCGAAAAAACATTCCAAACACTATATTTTGTAACTTCCAATAAGACGGTAAATTTTTCTTTCTATGGCAATGTCTTGATTTAATATAATTTTATTCAATATATATTTTACGCATTTCAACATTTTTTATAGAATCAAAAATAGTGTTATGAAATATCCAGACTACCCAATTTGAAGACAACAGATTAATCGTGTTATATATTTCATTAAAGGGGACAAGTGAAAAATTTTAATAATTAAAATGAGTAAAATAGCAAAAACAATCCAAAATAAAACAACAGTAATATTCAAGATCTTTCAGGCAATAATCATCTATACGACTTCAGTCTAAGTGAATTTTATTTTTTATCTTATAATTATCCCATATTCCGTTCGGGATAAACTCACCCTGATCAACTTTTCTCCGGCCAGCTGACTGTTCCATCATGCGAGAGAACTGATTGGACAACTCCTCTTCATAGTCCCCGCGTCCACCAGCTTTTTGCTGCTGGCCGCCGTGCCATGTATTGATTCGGGGTGGCATCTGCATGTGGTGACCGCCTCCACCTCCACCGCCCTGCTGGTGCATTTGCTGTGAGTGTGACTGCTGGTGCTGTTGTTGACCTCCACCCCCACCACCATAGGGCATTAACATCGCCGCGGCCGCAGCGGCCTGTTGTTGAGCTGCCTGTCCCAGACCGCTTACATCGCCACAGTTCGCAACACCCATAGAGGTTGGATGCGGCGGTCCTCCCGCCATGTGTCCCATGGGTCCCCCTGGTGGTAAGCCTTGGATACCTGGGTTGCCAGGCCAACGGGCTAGACCATCCATGCTTGGACCCTGTGGTCCAAGACTCCCGGGGGGCGGCGGCGCGGTCATATTGTTCCCGATCGGGTGACCATCACGACGCTCACCTTCTGAGATTATCTCTTCAATCATCTGTTTTCCGCGAATTCTCTGCTCGACATTCCCGCTGATTGTTACTCGGGTCTGTCCATTCACAGGTTGTTCTTGAGAGTGGATCTGTTGGGCACCAAGGGAAATTACTGTTTTAAAGTATTTTCAAATAAAAAAAACAATCTATTTTTCATAAAAAACCATTATAATAATCTAGAATAGCGGAATCGAGATAAAATTCTCGGCGTAACGTCTAAATAAAAATAAATAATATCATTAGATAAATCAGGAGAAATCATATGAGAAAAATATTCCAAATCCTTCTAAAAATTACTAAGAGTTAGTTATTTATTTTCAAATATTTTAATGATTAAGTGAATTTTCAGGTGCATTGATAATATGCAAACATCTGAGATCTTATATATTGAGTAAAGTACCTATTATACACATTTCCCAACTTACCTGAACTTAAGTCGCATTGTTTAAGAAAGCTATTTCAATCGCGATCAAATCATTAATAGGATATATTAATCAAAAGAAACGCTTATAATTTAATAATATTATCATAATCCCATTAATAATATAACAAAAAATCGCCCATGTATAGTATGAACTAACTAAAAATATAAGTCAAGTGAAATGAAAGTTTATTTAATAAAAGGTATGTATATGTCTTCTAATATTTAAAAATAATAATAAAGATGTTAGAACGACTCATCAGAAAAAAAATTGAATAATGGGTACCGAGGAATAATGCACATTATGATTTTATTTAATAAATGTGATATTATAATAAACAAAATTTTATGAAAAATAAACATATATATTTTCATTTAATCATGGTATAATATTGAATTATTACTTTTGTTTTAATTTATTGTTAAGTATTCATGAATTGCATACAATATTTTGCTAAAATAAAATGGTTCAATTTTAAAATAAATAACACATGACAATTAAAAAACTTTACGTACACCTAGAACAGTTCAAGCAATAAATGTTATAGTAGAACAATAAGATGTGACTCATGCGTTATTCTATTATGGTATAAGAGCACAAAATATTGGTTTATAAAGGTGAATATTTCTAAAATTATAAAAGAGGATTTTAAAGCATATAGCTATAAAATGCCGAGGAAATTATGAGTTCATCTATAATATAAACATTTACGAGAACTGTCCAAACAAAGAAGCATATTGTAAATTAAAAAAACATACCATTTATACGTAATTAAAACATGCACATCGTTAGAAGTCAAAAATATTACAAACGTAGGACGTATACGAAGGAATCAAAAGTATGTCCACAAAATATTTTTTATAAGCGCGTAAATTTATTAATATAAAAAAACATACGACAATGCAAGTAAAAGTAGAATTATACACAAAATAACTTAGTATAATAGGCATTAATAATTATATAATTCCATAGATTTTATTTAAGGATCATTAAATAAATTGAGATCATAAAGAAGATGGAAGCTGCTACATAATAAAAATTAGTGAACAATATCAGTTTTTTTTTATTTTGCACGAACAAGAGGCGCTTTGTTACATTGAACTATTGAGCAAAACAACTTCCTATGTCAACACATTTCACTTTAAATAATACAACGGAAAAATTGTCATTAAATTATAGAAATAATATTAAACAAAATACATATTTTCTAATAAATATGCTTTTTCTTTTTTAAGAAGGTTACAAAATATGATAATAATAATAATAATGTACAAAGATAATAAATAATAAGTCACTTTAATTCTTGCTCCGGTACTGTCCTGAATTTCTCGGATACGATTACCCCCCTTGCCAATGATCCTTCCACAGTGTTTACTGAAGACGTACATGATATCGTCGATACTGTCTGAATTCTGCTCTCCATTGGCAGCTGCAGAAGTGACTGGTGGCATTATGCCGTTGCTCGTGACAACACCACCCTGAATCATGTTCCCATTCATATTCATATTGGAAGGAAAACCTGGAAATTGAAGGCAGAAAACAATTATTAGAAAAATCTTTAAAACTAATTCGAAAAATGATATCCTGTATATTTAGTACCGATTAGGGAAATTAAAATTTTCAAAGCCAAAACTATAATTTAAATAAAACATTTTTACACATTGTACACAATATGCACAAGGATTACTTTTCACATTCGATGTATGATAATGAATGAAGTAAATATTAAAAGGCTAATAAGATATACAGTTCAAATTGAAAATGATATTAAAAAATTGAGCTTTACTTCAAGACCAACTGTGTGTAAACATTTTTATGCTTAAGGCCCTCAATAATTTAAAAAAAGAACATCTAACTATAAACCATGCAAATGAGTAAAAGGCATATAAATAATCAAACAATAGTAAGCAAGTCTTGTGAAAATCAATCATATTTTTCGCAAAATTGACTACATGTGGTAAATACTTATGCTGTCAAAAAATATACGATAATTACTTAATGCGTATATCATGTAATTACTGATACAATTTCAATCTTAAACTATATAGAATAGGTTTAACAGTATTAAATCTTTTATTTATTGAAATCCTAACATCTTGTTTAAAATTTAGAGACAAAACTGATTTAATTAATCAAAGCTAATATGAGGGGACAAAAACGTTGGCAACTTAGAGAGATTAAAAGTAAACATAAAAATAGCCACATTTTTGGTTAACGGGAAGAGATATCCAGTAGTGTATATTGTAAAATTATTTAATATTACATCATAAAAAGATTGTAAATCTTCGTTCACATTGATTAAAAATTACACATTTTTACGTTGCCTGTTTTTAATCTCTCATAGCTATTATAAACATTATACATGTACATTTTCTATATTTTTCTTGGGTAAAGTGAAAATTGCTATACCATTTGGGTGTAAAAAGAAACAATAAAAAATAACAAAACAAAAAATTTACAGCTCATTTATTATTTCATTTTTAACTTTACATAACAATAAACATTGAAATTATCTGTAGTGAGTTTTCAAGAATTGCTGGCTATAGCCTTAGTTAAAAAAACAAATTAATATCAAAATAGAAGTAGAATTTAGTAGTTAGTCTAAAAACAATAAATGAGCATAAAACAAAAAAGAAGTCATGAGCGGCCAGTCAGGTGTGATCGATACACACCTGGTCGTGGACCTCTGAATTGATTTGCACCTGTAGCACTTCGGCCACGGCCAAAATCCATCATTTGTGGGAAGACGTCGCAAGGTGCCACGAAAAAAGCATTGCCTGGGTTAATCTGGTTCATTGGGTTAAAGCACATGTCACCTGAAGCAGAAATTATAAAACTTTTGTAATCAAAATCATTTATGCAGGTCAAATTTTTTTAATATCGAAAGACTTTTCAGAGGCGTATATAAAATCCTCTGAATATTTTGATAATTACTCTATATTTTAAGTTGCATAATTAATAAAAGTAACAAAATTATTTTGCTTATTTTATACTTTTAAATAAGCCCTAAATTAAAAGAAACTTTATATAATTGATACCATTTGGGTGTGGAGGGTAACCGCCTACTCGAGAGAAATCATCAAAATTCCTGACGGGGGGCCTGAAAACGGGCTGCCCACGCCCCATAAAATCCATATTGTTCATCTGAAACATAAATGAAGCGATGTTACTAATTAACTTTAAATGGTGTGAAAAACAGGTACATGTCTGTTACTTATGATAATTAATTAATATGATATACTTATACTATTTATAGTGTAAAATTAAATACTACTTTAATTAATAAAAATGTTTGTTACTAGCAGTTAACAATATAATATACTAACATTCAATAAAGAGCACTTAAGAGAAACAGAAATTTATACAAATTCAAATATTTGTGGGAATCTAAGCTTATTTGGATCTTAAACTACACAAGGTGAACATAAAAAGAGAGTATAAAGCAAAACTTCAAATAACGTTATAAATAATGAATTAGTTTGTCTGAAATTCACTAAGCAATAAAGCACATGTAAGCTTAATGGGACATATTAAAAATTAAATATGATGCCAATATCTCGGCACTAAAATGTATGATATTAAAATTTATTATAAGGCTTAAAATAAGTTTTTATTTTGGTAATCATACTATTAGCACTAATTTTTAAAAATTGAAAACAGGATTCTACAGGTGTAGCTGTCATCCACCAAAAACTTTGTATCAAGCTAAAGCGATAAAGTTAAATTCGTTCCACGTTTGCATGGACAAGATCTTTAGAAGATGGAAATCTTTTTGGAAACCATTATGATATATTTCCATGGTTGTTGGTGAATTTTAAAATTAAAGAAAATTATTATTCTGCTTGCAACTTTTATTAAGTCGCCCACTATTGGCTTTATAGAATAAAAATAAGTTTTGATGTGTTGCAATTTTTTCATTACATTTTTATATCTAGACCTATTGCAATAGGTCGTTAGCTAGTAAAGCTAAGCGAACTATGTAGTAGGTAATCTAGACCTATGGCAATAGGTCGTTAGCT
>JAYRBW010089748.1:0-21601 GCA_036023295.1 Invenusta paracnida
TATGACTCCAGCGTGAGTCGAAAGCTCGCAATAAATAAATTTTCTATTCCTATATCTATTGTGGTTTCCTTATTTTTACTTTCAATACGTTTAATAAAGTAAACTATCACATTCGTTTGAATTATAGAACATTATTATACAATATATAAATGACATAATGCTACTTTCTATTAACTAAGCCAAACCGTTAGACTAGCTATAATATAAAAATCCGTAAAGAACGTTTTATTTGTCAGTCAAGTTACCTGTCAGTTATAAATAAACAAGAAATATAAGAAAAGGGGTTCGGGAACCTGGTTACTGGGCAACATAGTAAGTATCTTCTACCTACCTGGAGTTTACTTTCCGCCAAGCTGAAGTCAATAACGCCACTCTCAGCTTGCGCCATAAGAGCAACAATTTCCTGCGCTCCCCAGTCGAATACATTCCCCGCCAACATACCCCGAACTACTGCTTCTTGCCTCGACCGCCAGTCCAGACTGTCGAGGTACTGGAGCCTGTCGGGGAGGCAGGCAATGGCCGTCTCGTTCTCGAGCTGAAGAGGATAAGAGAGAGAGAGAGCGAAGCTTGGAGAAGGAAAAGGTGAAAAGAAAGAGAAGAGAACTACTCACCCTCTTTTGAGTAGCAAAGGGGTCAGTAAACCCGAATTCTCGGAGAAAGTTCTGATGAGCATCGAGCAAACAGCGGACAGTAAGGACCCCATAAGCCGAGGGATTGATAGCAAGCTCCTGCAGAAATCGGATGTACTTGCTCGAGTACTGGCGGGCGCGTTGCTCGGCTGTGTCGGATATGGCCACCTGACTCTTGATGGCTCTGTTGAGGTGACTGGGTACGCCGGACTGTTGGTTTGGAGAGAGAGAGAAAGAGAGAGAGCACCGCTCAGGCTACAGATGAAAGAGATGTCCTTTGAACCCCACCTCAAGACAATTGAGCCAATAGTCGCGGGCATCCTTGTCCCCCGTGAGGTCCCAGGTGTCCGGTGTGTAGGAAGCCGCGTCCCTCAGCAGGGGAAAGGGCTCCATCCGGTGACTGAGACGCTGCAGTTCGAGCTTGTCGAACACCGGTGACGAGGCGGCAGCGCCGCCGACAACCACCTCCGAAGTCACCGCCGCTGCTGGGACCGGCACCGGGAGGCTCGCGGCAGCGCTGGGCGGGAACTTGAACCCAACGGGACTGGTGGAAGCGGAGGCCGAGCTGCCGCAGTAGTTCTCGGACCAGGAGGCCAGTTCAGCGGCCTCGAGGGACTTGAGGAAGGCTCCCACGGCGCCCAGGTAGCCCTCGTGCCGGAGGAACATGGCCTTGCAGGCACCCGCCGACCAGAAGTTGACGGCGTAGCTGAGACTGGCCATGGTGGTGGGGTGGCCGCGAATGAAGTAGCCGCCGAAGAGGATGCGGTCCAGACCGCGCCGTTTGGCATGAAGGTGCGCGATCTGGCCGATGTTACTTCAGAGGGGGGAGTGGAAGGTTAGGGGATGTTCAACTTCATGTTGTGGGGAATAAATTGGTCATTTAAAGAATTAAATAATTTATTACATAGTCGTTTCATTGGCCCGTGAATATTAACGCTTAAATACTGACCTCGGATTGGATAATAATATCGGTCTAAACACTGGCTTCTTATTGGATAATAGGCCTTATTTATTCTGTGAATTGTATTGTACTCTGAAATAATTATATAAGACTAGACTACAATTTAGTCCTTCTAACAAACAGCATATTTGGACTTTTGGGTACCAGTTTGAGCAATCAAGGTTATTGTACATTTTCTGAAAGCGTTTGATCCTAGGATCATTTTGGTGCATGATAACCTTCTGTGCAGAGTAGCTTTCATGAGATACGGCCGTTTTACTGATTTCCTATGTTAAAGAATAGGACACATTTTTATGTTTTTGACCCAATTTTCGTGAAAACAGACATTTTAAAGAAAATAAAACTATTATAAATATGTTTGAATAGATTTATGCATATCATTTTGTTCCTCTAAGTGTTTTCTACATAATACAAGTGAAATTAGATGGATAAGTCATACTATTTATTTTTTATATAGATTTAAATATTAGTTATCAAGCAAATATATGCCTAAAATAGGCATTAGTACTATTATTCAAATGGTTAAAGAAAATAAATGGTATAACTTATCTATCTAATTTCACTTGTATTATGTAGAAAACACTTAGAGGAACAAAATGATATGGTATTCAAACTTATTTATAATAGTTTTTTTCCTCTAAAATGCCCGTTTTCACAAAAATTGGGTCAAAAAAATAGAAATGTGTCCTATTCTTTAACATAGGAAATTAGTAAAATGGCGTATCTCATGAAAGCTACTCTCTACAGAAAGTTATCGTGCATCAAAATGATCCTAGGATAATACGTTTTCAGAAAATGTACAAAAACCTTGGTTGCTCAAACTGGTACCCAAAAGTCCAAATACGCTGTTTGGCAGGACTAATTTACCTTAAAACTATTGTAGAGTTTTAAGTAACAAAGTAGTACATTTTTATATCAATTTAATGCATATAGACAAAAGTTATCTGTCTTATTATTCAGAAATTGTCACTAGGTAGATGGGGTTCATTAGAATACCAGTCTAGACATAGAATGTAAGCTGCTTCGTATATATTAATAGTTGTATTTGAAATATTACAATATAAATTATTATTATTTTGAACATTAATTATTGATAAATATACTAAAATTAATGTGAAATTGGAGTAAAAGCAGATAGAAAAAATATTCTGCAAAAAATTGTCAACGTGTCATAAAGCATCGAAATAATATGCATCCCACACATGCCTAAAAAGATCATATTATTTGTATATATTAATACAAAACGGCATACAAATATAGTAATAGTATTATATTAAAATCCTAAATAAACGGTTTCTTATAAAATATCTAAGATAAAAATACTAATGCTTAGTAAATAATTTATTAAACTAGCATTATCAATGTGGAAAATTGGGCTATTTGATAATCCTAATAAAATAAAGTTATCGCTAAGTTTCTTCTATCAAACATGTTGCACAGATTACTTCATGAATTGCATTTATATTTTGTTGACAATTTAAAAGAATACATATTTTATAATTCAACTTTTAGAGTGTGCCATAACCTCCTTACCACTCGTTTAAATCTAAGAACTAACAAAATACAAGCATTATTACTAATTTCGTTGAATAAATGCAACGTTTTCAAAAAATGTCTACAGCTAGTTTACAAAATATTACATTATAAATCCATTACTAGTCTAGATTTTAAGAAATTCAAATGAAAATGTTACATTCAAAAACTATTCTCACCACATTGGATGGTTGAAGGTGGATGGAAGTGCCGGGTGTGAAACAGGAGTCACCCCATAGGCCCGCATGACCCGGTCAGCAAGAAGGAAGTTGCGAAAGAGCGAGGCTACGAGGAGATCTTGTCGGAAGAGGCGTTGAAAGAGGTCCATGGGCAGGCAGGACCAAGCGATGGTATCAGTGACAGCTGTGAAGACCCAATTGAGCTCGCCGAACATAGATTGTCTATTAGTGTGTGCCCCTGGGATCTCCTTTAGCATGTCCTCGTTGAGGTGCCCTGTGGTTAGTTGTTAGTCAGCAGTGTTAAATATGTATATTGCTCTATGAAGCACATTAATGGTATGTTTGCGGATTTGAAATAGCAACGTGGAATTTGAAGTACCTTAATTTGAATTTTAAATACACTCAATGAATTTTTTTGATTGACCTATTTCAGGTTGACCTGCGTAATTATTCAAATTTAAATGAAAAAACATATAAATACTAATATATGAGACACATTATAATTACCAAGCTACTGCAACTGTTTCTTTAATAAACAGGATACATATAGAAATTATTTTGAACCCACCAGGAAACCTTTCCTTATGCTTCAGCCAATACCAGCGCAGAGCCATGATGATAGGGGTTGTCAAACACGAAGTGAAGAGATCAGCTGGGATCTCAGGATTCATAGGCAACTCCTCGTTATCCCGACAGGCGGCCAAGATTATTGTTGTTTCCATTGTTACAGGAACGCCAAGTTGCTGTACGTATGCAAGTGTATGAAAGATATTACATTATATCAACATAAACATATTCCTATCTTGAAAGCATTGTAATGTATATCATTAAGGTTATCTAAATATATCATTGTGTTGCCTAAGTTTTAAAAAAAGAGTACAGCTGCCAAAATGGAGTTAGGCATTGATATCCTAGATTAAGTACATAATAATATGTAGTATAATAATATAAATTTGAGTATCTTATTTTAAAGTAGTGTTGATCAAATATAATTTTAGAATGTCGGTAAGTCAAAATGTTAATAATGAACTAATTTATCTATAAAGCACTTGCTAACTGGAATATATAATAATACTATGTTCATTCATTAATTTATATTATGAAGCATATTATCGTAAAAGTACAACAAACGGCAAAGGCATTGCGGCAGACACAATCTAAATTATAATATCAACAATAGTAATATTAGTTATCAAATCTAATATCTTGGCTTCATTATTAATAATTATAATTAAATAAATACAATTCAGTATCACCTTTGATGTAATAGCAATTTAAAGTAATTAGAAAAGATTCATGCTTCGTATTAAGAATATCAATAGAAAAAAATATATATATATATTAATACATGGCAACATCGTCATATACATTAATAACGAAGTGAATCATGAATAGTGGAAGGACTAAAAGAGAAACATAGTAGTCAAATTGATAATAATATCAAGATAAGTAGACTGAAGGACAGTTCGATTTGTTGACTCATACTACGCTTCACATTGGTTGGTTAGAACTATACCCTTCTATTGGTCTTCCTTTGAAGAGAAAATTATGATCAGATCAACTCGTAGACGAAATTTTCTCCCTAGTTTTCTATTCACAACTTTCAACTAGTGATACTAACAAGAAAATATACTCTACTACAACATAGCAGCTGCCATCAATGCCACTAAGAAATGTAGTACGATTTTATTAGGTCACGCTGAATAGAATTATATCGCATATTTAACATCGTCATATTTCGGCAGCAAATATATATAAGTTAATTTGAAAAAAATATATATTATATATATAATAGAGTTCAAAAGAAAATTTTCTAAATATACATATTTCGCAATTAGTATGATTAATAATAGATTATTATTATAAAAAGATATTTAGTATTAATATTAAATACTACAATAATTACAGTATAATGAGTTTATTCCCTATTAAGCGCAAAATAATTTCAACAAGTCTTAAATTTCTTCTATAACATGTACATTATAAATATGTACAAATGCTAATTATATTAATCCATAATTATGTAGTAGTCGTACTACTAGACAAAATGTTTATAACACGCAATAATAAAATCTGAAGCATAAAATGTTTAAAAGTTACACACAAATAAACAATTAAATGCAAATGAGTTAGACTGATTATAAAAATTATAAGAATATCCTTCAATCAAAAAAATTTGAACATGCTAATAAAACCTACAGGAACCGATTGTGATTGAGAAGCCGTGGGACCTCCTGGTCCATTTCGCCCCGGTTGTCCTGCTGGATTCTGATTAGTCTGCTGGTCTGAGCCCGCCCCCGTCATCCCAGGGTTACCTCCACCTGTGATATTCTGATTGGATGAAGCCTGTTGCTGATTGATGAGTGTAAAATAGTATTAGTAAAATTACCCTTCGATGCGATGCTATTAAAGATTCTAACAAATAGTATTGTGTAAAGGAATAAACCCTAAAACAAAAGTTTAAACAACAAAAAATCCACTACAAAAATACTATAATGGAGTAGCATTTCTAAAATTTAGGAAGATCTAAATGATATTTCACTAGTGTTTTTAGTTTTGATTGTTTCTGTGAATTGTGCTATATACTTCTAATACTTTGATTTTACAGAAAAGTCAATAAATCTTATAAATTTCTATCACATAATAAAAAATACACACGAAAAAAAGAACCACAATTTAAAAACCTCTAGAAATGCTACGTTTAATATATTAGAAATCTAAATTTTATTTTTATCTATATTTTCAATCCTTCATAATAAATTTTAAAGTTTTTAACATTCTAAGTAATTAATGTATGCTAAATATATAAATATATAAACACATTAACTATAACACATTGTGCACATGAAATTAGACCCTGTATTTATTTTTAAAAAATCATGTACTTTTATTAAACTTAAGAAGAAGATAATGTAATTTCAATTTAAAATAGGTAAGAACATGATTGACAAAAATTTACTATTATGATATGATCATACTAATGTCTGTTGAATTTATTAACTTAAATAATTCTAATAAATCATAATATTTTACTAGAAAAAGTCAAAAAATCTAAAAGTTCAAAGAAAACAAAAACATGTTTAATAATTCCAGATTTTTTTAAACAAAATTTATCAAAAAACATTTAATATTGTGTTAAAAACAGCATGGGAGTTAAAAAAATAATATATGTGTTTAATTAATATATTAAAAGTATATTACAATTTATAACATACCTCATCTTTACGAAGCTGACAGAAAGTTTCGAATAGGCGAATCGTTCGTTCTGCATTGTTACAGTCGAAGACATAAACGGATGGTGAACCCATCCAGGCTTGTAAATCGTAGATGGAGAGTGGTATGTACTTAGTGTAAGTCTAAAACACAGAGAATACGCACAATGCTTAGTGACTAAATACCAGAGTCTGAACACACAACCTATGTTATGTAACAGAGTAACCTAATCAAGAAAAATTTGAGAATAAACAAGTATGTGATTTCCCTTAAAAATCAAAATCATCTGCCTTTGTCAAAAACCTAAAATGAAAAAAAATTGAATTCCACTTTACTATTAAGTAATTGTTATATTTTAATAAATGCAATAGCAAAATGTTATACAGTACTTAGTTATAAGATTATTTTGGTGTTCACTATCAGCTTTGAAAATAAAATAGTAAAAATATAACGAATAATCAAGCGCAACATTTGCTCAACAAAATTCCCTGACTTTTCCAGGTTTTCCAGAGTTTATTTTACAAAATATACCATAGGCAGGACGTATTGTAATGATATCCCCAATATAATATGCAAATTAGTGTATACAGTTCATAAGCATTATATACATTTAAATGTAGACCATTTATCTACTTATTACATAATAAAATGAAAATTAAGACTGAGTTATTAAAAGTCAAAATAATTAATATATTAATAATAATGAGAACAAATTAATTCCCCTTTTGTAGAATACTCCTATGTAACATATTTGAGTTGTAATGTAATATATTGTGTATATATCATATGATATAATATAATCTTTGTACAGCCTATTAATCATCAAAACAAAAACAAATATAATATTGTTTATCGATATGTAGGTATACTTGTATAATATAATCTTTTAGAGTGTATTAACAATTTAAACTAATAAAAATTATAATAATGTCTATCTAATCTATGTGTCACTATGTATTTTTATAATCGATTAACAATATATGTGTGTGTATCTTACATAACATAGAATTAGGATCAGGGAAGAATCATAGACTTAATCAATGGGAAGAATACACACAATCTAGAAGAATGGACATATTAATATAATATATTATACTGTGATAAATATGTGTGTATTCAATATTTAAGCAAAACAATTGAATTAGCAAGGTAGGTAGCAGTGCATAGAGATGGATTAATTTTAGGGTAGAAAACTAGCTCGATAGACAAACCAAAATTAGATATATTTAAATGTGTCAATTCTATGGAATCAAAATATCTATAGTTTATGGGTTTATAACATTGACAACTTGTTCTTCAACACACACATAGTAGACAGAAAATGTTCCTTGAACTTTATTCAAAACTTTATAGTTTTACCCAAAAATTCTTACTTTCTTTTTTATAAAATTAGTCAGATTATAACTTCTCATCTCAATAAGTTGAAGCAAATAATTTTTTTATAGTGACACAAAATTCCCTGACCTTTTCAAAATGTTCACCTTATTTTACAAAATTCCCTGACTTTTCCAGGTTTTCCAAAAGCGTATGAACCCCGTCTCATATATAGCCTTTATAAGCTATGTAAGATTACAAACAAAAGTAAAATAAGGAATTATAATCCACCTTGTTGAAGACCCAAATCTCACTGGTCTCAGTGGGCCGCGGAACCCCGTGACCGTTGTAGTGGAAGAGAACCCGGTCCTCCTTGGCATTGCGACGCAAACTGAGACAAAGCTTCTTAACCTCCTCCAAAGTAGGGTCCAGACAGAGCTTATAACGAGCTCGAGGCTGCCATCGCTCGTACTGTGTCTAAATGGGAGGATACATTTCGCAACAAGATGTAATCGTTGATACAAAGATGACGATCTCATTATTAAAAACAAAATATGCACTTAGAATATCGCAAAAATATGTATCTAAACTATAAAAATTATAAATAATCGAATTCAATTAAATAGAGACAAACTAAAAGCATACTACCGTGAAGATAATTTTAAAAGTAAAGGATTCTAGCAATTTATTCAGGGTGTCCACACTACTTAACAAAAAAATTCATGTACAGAAGTCAAAATTCACGTACATATTTTGGTAAAGAAATTGACAATATATTACATATAAATTTTTTAAATATACATAATATATACATCAACATGATGTAAAAACATCCTACCTAATGACAACTCAGCAAGCTAAGGCTACCAAAACTTAAAAACTGTTAGATTGAGGATTTTATAGGTTTTAAATAAAGATATAAAGTTATATTCAAGTGCCGCAGGCAAAATTTTTTCATATTAAGATTGAAACTAGTAGTATTTATTAAAAAAGAAATAAAAAAAGAACTTACTAAAAAATTCACGTACAGCATTTAAAATTCACGTATCTCTATTCAAATTCGTGTACAATTCATTTATATTTTGTCTTTTTATCAAAATTCGTGTACATGTGGACACCCTGCGGTTTAAGCGAGGTTCAATCAACTCACACATGTATGTGTGTGTGTGTGTGTACAAGGATGAAATGTCTAAGCGACTTATGATGACGATATCTCATTTCAACACAGTATTATATTCTATCTTTTTACATGAAGAAAATATAACAAAATATCTAGTTTACACTAAAAGCCTTTGTTTTAAACATCGGGGTTGCTACATATTTTTCCAAAACGTTTTTGAAGGATACTGTCCAATTTTAAGAATTCTAATCTCAATAGCGCAAAACTACCTTTTGAAAATTGACCTAAAGTTAATATAAATCTAAACAGAAGAACGATGTTTGTAGAAATAAAACAACGATTAGTGTAACATTTAACTGAAAATGCCAAAACAGTTATGAGTACGTTAACTATTTATAAAGCTAAAATCCTTATTTTTTACAAAAATATACTAATCTATTGCAAAACATACACCAAATAAGATGCCTTTATCATAATATTCATAAATAAACACATTCATTTCATTTATAAAAGTTCTCTGAAACACTTCATATGTCATGTCAGAAATAGATCAACAAAAGAATCATTGTTATATTGCTTTATTGTATTGTTCACACTGTCATATTGTATATAACATGTGAAATGTAGTGTAATCTGAATATTTTAATTCATAATAAATCCTTCTTATGACATGTACATAAATATATAAATGCAATCTGGTAATAGAACATTCAGATAGAAATAAATAAATTCTTCTACATAACAGATAAGATATCGATGTCCGAAGTACAAACTAACGTGTGGTGATTTTCTATAATTAACGTCGATCATTGATGATATACACTGTTTACAGTGTAAAATAAAGCTCTCCTTCATTTTCACAAAGTTTATGTCATTATAAGAAGTCTATTATACAGGTATTTGACATAAGTAACCATTTACGGTAGGAAAGCACGAAAAAGACTAAAATTATTCGCCTTCGATTTCCTTCGAAAACAATTATAATGTTTGTCAACAGTAACAATCATGTAAACGAATAACCAAAACTAAATACGTTAAATGCTAAAACCTAATATATCCTCGCTTAACTGTATCAGTTACGCATTTTTCTTTACTGGATATTTCAGAATTTCCTTAATGAAATTGTATGAATTATAATCATGAAATCATATGGATCTAAATGCGTTTTCATTGTAACTAAATGTAATAAACACTACGATTTAAATTATAATCACAAGATATATTCATATTTTACTTTAAATTATGATATGCCTATGTTTTCATGAATGGTATATGGTGGAGTTATATTTCAATTTCAATTTTTTTTATATTTTGCTGTTATTTGATACTTTGCTTATTTGGCCGCATCCCGAATGGTCAATCATATTAAAAATATATATAAGTTTAAGCTTAATACGTATATATATAATATTTATTAAACAAAAATACACTAAAAATTAATAATTTTCTTTTGTTCACTTAGTGAGTGTTTAAGAAAATCCTACCATTGTTAGGCATGCCCCATGCGGCTATGCAAATTGAAACCGACATTGGTTTATGAATTTCCGAGGCAACGATTCTAGTAATTTAGAGAGAAAAATAATTTTTAGTATTTTATTGCATTTAAAATATATTAATATATTTTAAGTGCAATAAAATACTAAAAATTATTTTGACTATTTTTTGACTAATAAAAATGAATATATAATATGATAGATCATCTGGGGACGGAGTAGCCCAACGGGTAGAATGTTGGATTTGCAGTCTGTGGACTTGATTTCGGGCTTGTGACCCGAAAGAGAATGTTTTCAATGTACAATTCTACCATGTAACTTCGTGCGTCTGACACAGATTCAAAGCCAATAAAAAAAAATAAAAAACCGACTTACTGCCTTTTGATTTGATGATGTGCAATTCAGTAAATGAAATTAGCTGATTTTCATTTTGAAAATCACGTATTTGGAGTACAAAGCACACATAGTAGTCTTATTGATTATGTATGCAGTTTAATACTACTACTACTCAGTTACCCAAAAGCAAAATAATGTGTTGGGGATTCACAGCAATTAAATCGTTTATGTAGTAAAACAGTTTTAGATATACCAGCAATACATTATTTATTAAAGACACTAATTATGTATGTTAAAATTGCATAAATATACATATATATTTGCTCTTAAAATTAATTTAATCGAAATATTTAATACTACTTTTTGCCTACCCATAACATTAAATTTAATAAAATAAAACGATTTTTATTCACAAAAATTTACAACGCGATGTACATATGAGAAATCAATGTGTGTCAACTATGTCTATTATTCATAGATATTGTATCCTACATACATATGTGTATGTAGGATACATTATCTAAGTTATTATTACTCCGTGGTTTTCCCAGTTAAAAGTGAATGATTGGGTATAAGCAAATCTGAAATAGTCATTCAAATAAAAAATCAATGGCCTTGTTTAAAATTCACATTTAGATATTGAAATTTGACATTGCTAATTTAAGTCCGCAAACACAAACCGTTTGTATGTATTACACAAATATGAATTTAAGAATTCAAATTCGAATAATTTCATTTAAATGGGAAAAATACGTAATTTAATTTAGTCAAAGATTGCGGTCACTATTACCTACTGTAATAAATACGTTTGGCTGCAAATTTCCGAATTTATATATTATGATATATTTATATTCCAAATGTTAGAGTTTATAATATATGACTTTAAAAACGACATGTGAAGTGTGAGCATTTCTCTCTTTCAATAGCATAAACTGGTCGTCCAGCTTCCTCTTTCTATTCTGTCTTTCAGCATCAGCAGCATCTTGTTTTGGTCTTACACTCGTCGTCGGTCAATACCTCGTCGGTTAGAATCTGATTTGACTGACTGGATTAGTTCTTATGTAATGAGGACATTAGCACTCCATTGTAGAGTTGATGTGCATTGAACATTACTCTTTGAGAAACCACTGAAGATTCATGCAGGTTCTCAAGTAATATTTCCTTGTTCACATTGAACCCGCCCTCTACTGCTGCTTGGGCATGAAAGAGAACCAGGACCTTTCGAATAATTATCCAGAAGTTCTTATAGTCTACAAATGATTGTAGTTAACATTCCTACCTAATGACAGCTCAGAATGCCACAGACCTATCTCTCTACAAGCAACAATAATGGTTGTGATTAAGAAACATCAAATATTTAAATAAATAAATGTAAAACATCATGAATCACTGTTTTAATTTTTTTGATTCAAATATAATAAAAATGTATATAAAAATATGTATTATTATTTTTATAATCCCAGCTTATTTCCAGGATATTCAGGAGTAGGTACTTCTTGTATACCAGGATTTGCGTGGGTCAGTATGACACCCTGATCATCAAGTTAAAGTTTGTTATAAATATTATAAATCTCATATAATTCACTTACAATTTGAAACCATTCATTTAAAAGAATACGTTTGAAAACGCATCCACAGTTCAGCATGCGATTAGTTATGTAATAAAATACAATTGTGTTTATTTTAATTTTCTCGCATATATCTCTAACTATTATTGTCGGAATTAACTAAATAACCGATAATTTAGTTTGTAGAAACTTAGTACAAACGAATCACCTTATTAACGATCGCCTGGGCCGGTGGTATCACACTAATATCAGCCTTCTCCTTGGCTCCTACAACTCCCAGGAGTATATTGTAAGCAAAAAAGGCTATTACTCCGCCTGGTCGAAGACAACGATCCACTTCTCGGTAGAAGCCAGCCAAGTCCTCGAATCGGTGTAATGCGCATGCCACGGTAATTAGGTCAACCGAGCCGTCAGGAACACCAAGATCTGTGCATGTGCCTAGTCTATATGAGGGGTGCGAATGTGAAACTCGGAAGTCAATCTTAAGATGCAAAACAAACGAATTATTAATTTTTATCGGAAATTGTTTTTTTAATTGTGAGTAAACCAGAATAGTGACTGTTTAACTAAGGTTTCTAGTCAAATGAATTAGATTAATCATTATAGATTGCAGATCATTTTATCAATCTAATAGAGTAAAAAAACACTATAAATGGATAATAAATTAATATCGAAGTTAAAAAGAAATTAATCTAATTTTCTTTATTTTTCTTTTATATAATAGTATGTTTAATTTTAAAAACATTAAAAACTCATATTATATTAGAAAACATAAGCATATTGTAAGTAGAATCAATGAATAAGTCAATTGCCTTTTACACGTTTAATTCAATTTATGATAGTATCAAATCATTTGCGGGATGTGCTAAAAAAATTCTATCAGAAATGAGATTGAAAGAACTAGTATAGTTTCAAATCGGGATCAAATACGCTTTTTACAATTATAATAGCGTTACCATCAATCAGTACGTACCTGTACTCAATATTTGTCTCAGTAGTAAGTTTCTTGCCTTCGGCTATCTGTCCCTCACTTGGATCAATACCGATAACCTGACGGCAATAAGGGGCCAGAATTCGCGAATACTGACCCGATCCACAGCCCACATCGAGCGCTGTATTAATTAGAACCACGCCATCTGAAGCGGCTGATGCCGACCTGTACAAAGTTTAAGTGTTATGCCAATCTGAACACACAAGCATTATATCTAGCAAGTTTTAAATATTAAAAAACCTACTAACGGTCGATTCGTATAAGTTGCGTTTGTGTGATGTACTTACATACACGATGCGTACATAAACATGAGCCTACTTTCTCACACTAAAGCTGCTAAGAAATATATGCAATAAAAAGCATGCAAGTAGGATTCACAGTATCTACGTGTTTACTTGAATTGCTGGACAATTCCCGACGTTATTCCATTAAAGAATAATGAAAATATAAATGTAAGATGATTATTATAGAACCAAAAAAATATACTTCTGAACAATCTAAGAAAAAAATTACAATTATTCATCATCAGTCTTCATCAAAAACTTAAAAGTGTTAATCATTTTCGCCAATATTCCCAACTCCTCTTTCAGACTTCTGGAGCGAAAGGTGAGTGCGTGAGCCTCTTTTATGATAGGTCCATGACAAAAAATACAACGAGTACTATGTGTAGAATATGGATCTCGAGCAATCCATACTTTAAATTTATCATCGACGAGCTATGACTCTTGGAAAGAGACACACCTTGACATATCATTGCAATAATGAAGACTAATTGACTGAAATCTATCTGCCTGATCAAAACAAATATTTCTCGATAACATTCAAGTAATTAAATACAGCTGCTTTTTCTGTTCGATTGTGATTAATGGGATTGCACCAATGAAATTGCGTTTTAGACACTTAAATATTTATGTTTATGATTGTGAGAGAAGCAATAGACAGCCTAAGCTATTGATTCGATTATGGAGATTTAGCTAAAGCGGTTTTAGAGGATGATGGAATTAAGTAGCTCATTTATAATCTTTAAGGTCGATTATACCAAAACGTTGCCTTTATTCAACACAATGCATGTTAGCAAAATTAAGCAAATATCATTAAATTATAAAATATACATGCATAACATGACATAGTGGAGCGATGTTACGTAATGGAATTAATTGTCACAACACTCGGATTGTTCACCATTGTCAATCTACCAATATTGGTACCATATGGCCAAGCTAATATACACCACACTTAATATGTAATAGGTACATATTAACTTCCTTAATTGTTAGCGCTGTCGCACATTCATAGCTGCTGTAGGTAGTGAGTGCCTAGACAGTCAATACACTTAATTGCAAAGTATAAATCACCATCCATGTAGGTACACACTATTTATATGCCACAACGAAGCGCAATTATTGACACTATTTATATGCTAGAATGAAGTGAGATTATTGTCACCTAAATTAAACTTATCACTAATTACTCGTAAAAGATTCGATTATAATAGATAAATAGAAATTCCCATGCTATTCATCAGATTCCGCCAAAATAACTGGATTCCCATACAATTCCAGACTGGAATTCATAAAAAGAATTTCCCGGATTGACGACTTGGTGACAGCCCTGTTTAAAGGTCAATGTTAATTTTTAACTGTAAATTTAATTTTACTATTTATTATTAGAAAGTGAGCCATGAACATTTATTAATATTTCCAACTGTCCAATAATAAAAGATGCTCCAGTATACAAAAGTTTTTATGAATGTTAAAATGATATACTTAGTGAATATAGAATATATCCATATATATTTAACAGTACACAATATATGTATATACAAATATATATTCATGTTTTAAAACTTTAAAATCAATTGTATGTTACCTAGCTACATACCTCTTGAATGTCAAATCAATACAAAACAGGCAACACACAACAAATATGAACAAGATTAGAAGTCTAAAATGCCCGGTGTTATTACTTCAAGTTAAAGCCGAAATTACCTTTGTAGAAATAAAACCTATAAAACAATGAATATACCTATGTTTTTATAAATATATAGAAGAAAATGGACGATAACCTATGTATTAAACTAATGTTTTGACAAAAAATGTAAAATTATTAAGTATTGTCTTTTTTGTAAAATTGTAAGTCTTCTTTTAAATCTTAGGTATAAACAAAATTTATTTTGTTTAAGAATTACAAAGCGAAATGTTTCCATTCACCAATGCAAAAATCTTGATATATTATACTGATGATTAAAAATATAAATTGTAAATAACATATTACAGCCAAAAATATAACATTCCTTACTTGAGAAGGGAGCCACGGTCTGCCTTATAAAAATCAAGTATGCTGTTAAGAATATCTTCTGAATAAGTTGGTCTTCCTTCATTGTAAATGGAAACGACGTCTTTTGAAGTGTAGCTTTCAGTCTGTACTTTGGTGGAACTTAAACCTCCGACTCTTTGAAAAGATGTCATCACCTGTTATATATTAAGTACTTTGTGAGTTTTGAAGCTGTTTTGCACTATTACTTATTAAAATATAACACTTAATAGAAATGACTACAAAATACTAATATTAAAAACATGAAAATATCGGAAATACTAAAACTTGTAAAAATATATATTTACCTATCCTTTGTTTTTTAGGATGATTTTCACTAAGGTTATACATCTTGACCTATGTGCATATAATATATAGTGAGAAGTAATACTACTATGTGTGAGCACTGATGAAATATGAATTTTACCTATAACTTTAGCGATTGTTAATTGACAACATTGATGTTTTATGTTTATTATACTGCAATGTGAGTATAAATAAAAACCAACAAGTCATAAATAACCGTAAAACAAATGAGTGAAAATTGCATAAAAATGTACTCCGTGCATTTACCTATATTTAGACAATTAAACTCGATAACCAGCTCTTGAAAAACATAATGACTACAGATTAATTTCAGGTGGATACTTTAGGTAAAAAATGCAGAAATTATCTATAAAAAATATGCTGTTTATAAATATAATTAATAAAAGCCTTTGATACATAGCAACAACATTATTAATTTAACTATAATAAATACATTTCCCAACCATTGTGAAAGAGATTTCTACTACATGAAATAAGCTTCTAAAATCTTAGAACTCAAGAGGTTACCATGACTCATTACCAATGTAAATGCTCTAAAACTTGCATATTATTAACTACATATAGATGTGCCAATTACATTAAAAAAATCTAAATATACTTAATGTACACTAAAATAAAGAAAATATGGGAATAGACATCACTGATACATTGCAAAAAATCATTGAATAAAGGCTATCTTAAGACAATGATCTATGTTCATTATTATAACCGTCTGGACATAGAAAGAGACAACGAATGATACATTTTTAATTCACAGAAAAGTTGGTTGAAGACTGATGAAATGACAAAGGATAACAATGAAAACTTGCAGTTTACTAATATAAAGCAAATGTTTAACCAAAATCAGTTTAAAATAAAACTCTAAAGACCATACAATAAAAATCCTAAAATTATAGATAGGTACAGTGAATGTTATGAATATAGAAAATTTCAGTTAAATATTTCCAAGTGTGTTCAGTAGTAGTAAAAATGTATAGCTGCCTTATATTTGATATTTTAATACTAACATTAGTAATGTATTTATTACACTCACAGAAGAAACTTTCATTTAAAATAGTTATTTTATTTTCTGGTATACTATGATTTCCATGAATCATTTTATTTATGTGTGATTGGATCAAATAGAGCTAGGAGATTGATTTGAATTTTAAAATAGGATATTTTCAAATCAAATGCATTCAAGTAACATTAAATGTTAACTGAAAGTTATTATTTATTTATTCTAACAGTGTTAAACTGATATATTTAAAATATATAAATAATATTCACATCTCTATAAATTTACAAATATATAAAAACAGATAAAGTTCAATACATTAGGAACCATGGGTGCTTATCATCAAATAGATAGGTAATAATTATGCAGGTTAATTATATTATTAACTTAATTTTGAAATTAAATATCTACAAATAATCCAGATTATATGATTTTTGAAATTCATCTATTCATAAAATAGTATTTTATATATGTATACTATAGATAAAATATATTCAAAAACAAATATTTAACATTGCCATAAAATATGGGTTACATTATAGTTAACTCTGACTATAGTTAGTCCAAATCATTTTACAAAAGTATACATCAATCAGTCATAATATATATCAACTATAGAAAATAAATATAAAGTATTTGTAGTTGATTGTTGAAAAATATCATCAATAATAGGTATGCAATGAGTGTTTGCTATTTAAATTTATCTATAAGAGTTATAAAATAATAACAAACATATTCTCTAAATATATATGGGATAACTATAATGTTTGATTGCAATTAAAAGTTAAAAATTACTAATATGATCATTTTAAATTTATGGCTAGATGTATATATTATAGGTACATATTACACAAAGCTATTGCAGAATCAAGATTTCCTTGATACTATTTGAAATATTTAATGATTTAAAGGTTTTAAAATTCTGTACTAATATATGCACATAAATCAATAAAAATAAACTTAGCAATGTACTGTTAGCTATAATCTGTCATGACATAATATTTTATAAAAAAGGAAATGTAATCTAAGACAATGACATTTTTTTCTTGAAACTAAAAGTAAGATTATATAATTATATATATAAAAGTCTGGAATAATAAAAATGGAGTTTGTACAATCAATAGCTCTATATATATAACCAATATACCCACAAAGAGCTGGTGGTTATAAATGTAACAAATTTTTTATACCATACTTTTATTAAAGTCTATTTTAATTTGCATAAAAGCAAATAGATATGTTACATTTAAACTTTTTTGTAGTTAATGTGTGAGTGTTTAAAACAACATCATGAATAAATTTGAGGTAAATAATTGAATAGTGTCAATCATATGAGTGCTTAACAGCAGACCAGGATAATGTTTTAGAGAAGGAGTAAGATTGCACTATTGGGATGCACACAGTTAACAAAGACATATATACTGTAATTCGACTGTAGCAAGCAGCATGATTCCTAAAAAATGTGTAGGTAAGTAGAGGCAATAAAACACGTAGCATTTAATCTGTCTCCACTCCTTCTTTTTGTTTCATCTGATTGCATAATAGGGTGACACACTAATAGCATTCAATACAACACTCACTACAACAGTTTAGAAACAAACCAATCAAAACCAGAGTATGTTTCATCAATATTCTGAAGTATACAGATATAAAACACTTGGGGCTTTTGTATTTACTTAAACTTTGCATTTAACACATGACCAACATAATCAAATCATCATGCTACAAGAAGCTGGTCAAACATACAGCAAATTTGCAGCAAGTTTTTGGTGGAAAATTTGGCAAAATCGAGGAAAAAATAATAAATCTCACCAGTTTGGCTCTATGGATGATCACACACACAAAAATGGCAAATGCTGGCTACTGCTTGCCAGGACCAACTCCTGCAAATGTGAGCATGCAGCCACAGAAGAGCAGCAGGGCCATTGCACAACTGGTAGTGAACACTGGTGTTTTGAATTTCAACCCTGTCATGTGCATGAGAGATTGTTCAATGCAGGTTGCCTCTTGTATGTGGCACCCAAGAAGTCTCTATGACTGCAAGAAAACATGCTGCAAGACTAAAATGGAATAGAAACCATGTTCACAAAAGTAAGTTTAACATGCAGGTGATCCACATTAAGCAGAAGTTGATGGAGGTGGCTACACATATCTTTCTCAAGATGTCTCACTACTTCATTAACAATCTCCTGGAGTCAATGAAGCCTTCAGACTTGCTTGGGGCATTTGCTTGACTGGTTCAACAATAACAAAACTGAAACTTGATCCAGATAAGACTGAGGTCTTCATATTCAATACTCATAAGCCATTGCTCTCTCTAGATGTTTGTAGTCAAAATGTTACCATTTCTTCATCTGTGTGTAATTTGGGATAATTTTTAACAGTTCTTTGTCTTTTGAAGTTTACATTTCAAATATTTGGAAAAGATAGTTTCTTTTTTTGCATAATTTATATCATACCTGTTCTTTTCTCAATGAAAATGCCTGTAAATTAATGATTTCTGCTTTTAGTTTTTCTGTTCTTGACTACTATAACTCTATTATCATAGGGTATAATAAATCTTCTCTTAATCATCTTCAAAGAATTCAAAATACCTTTGCCTGCTTTAATATCTATTAAAGCACTTATCAAGATCAGCTCACATTTCAAGAACACTATGCAAACTCCTTTGGCTAACAATCCATCTTCAGGTGAGGTACAAAGTCAGTTGTTTTTTCATAAGTGTATCCATGGATATGCACTAATCTATCTTAAAGACCTTGTTATACCTGCACAATTGTCTATAATCAACACTGTATTAAGATCCCAATCAGCTTTATGTCTTCTAATTGTCTATGTCTAATTACATATTAAATAGCTTGTTATTCATTTAGTTTGTCAATATTAAGCAGAGAATTTGTTATATAGATTATAAATGTTATAATGATGTACCCAACCCTGGCATTCATTTATATATTGTGAATTACTAGCGTTATATAAAAATTTGTGGAGTCACACTTAAAAATTACATAGTTTAATGGTTACAATTCATTAGACACACTTTAAGAAACTATAGCAAATCACCTTCAATTTAGTCAAATGCAATAAAAAAATTAAAATATTATATATTTGTGATTAAAATGACACAATAAATTAGAACTATAATTTACACAGTTAAATTAATATAAATATCAACTATATGAATAAAAGTAAAGAGAGAAAAGTAACAGAATAGCAGTTAATACGTATTATCATTTAGTGAAATATAAAAAACACAACATGAAATTATTGGAACTAAAAGTATATAACTACAAAAATAGAAGAATGTAAATATATTTTTTTTATGTTGTATAAAATCATAATATTAAGTTAATTAAATTTGAATAAAATATTATAATATGAATGATAGCAAAATAATTTCATAATGCTTTATCTAAAAACAGCATACATTGTCATCATTAACAATAACAATATATTAAACTTTAAAATATTAAATTAAGTAAAAAATAATAGACACCATTATAATATATGACTTATAGTACTTATATTTAAAAGAAATATGACATATATGAACATTTTTAGTATGATAGCAATATTGACAGAAATCAGTGAATCCTTAATTTCCTTATATGGAAAATATTTACTAAATTATATTACTCTTAATTTATATATATTGTCGATATTTTATAACAAATACTTTAAACCTAAAACAAGACAATGTTTTATTAATATTACAATATAAATATAGAAAACCAGCAACTATATTTATAATATTCAAAATTATAAATATATTACAGGCCAAGAAAAAAAATTCCTGATTATGGAAATGTAATTAGATTTTTAGTAAGTATGACTATGAAATATTATATATATATATAAAAATATATATATTATAGTAATAGAAAAAATATCTATTATTCAAGAATCATTGATATTCATTCTTAAGTAATGGTAAAACAAAATATTACTCAAAATTCTTGAGTAATAGAAATAATGTTAATACTTAATACAGTATTAATGATGATAATATAAAAAAATGAGAGTAGCTAAAATAAATTTACATTGATTTCTGCAGTATTTGAACATCACTCAAACAGGTGGGTCACCTATCACTGCATAGAAGCAACTGTTGTATGATCTAACTGTTGCCATTGGGTTATCAATAAGGAAAGGGTTAAAGATTTGAATACAAAATTTTAAAAAAGATTAACAGATTAAGAATTCTTGTCATTCTTAGTAATTAGTTAGTATATATACTATTACTATAGTATTATAGTGACTACTTATAGTCTATAATATGATATTAGTGGCAGATCTAGGGGGGGTTCAATGGGTTTGGATTAAACCCCACTCAGGACTTTGGCACCTTTTTTCAAATGAAAGTATGACTAGAGGAAATGTATCTGGGCACAATCTGGGCCTACTCTATAAAGAAATTATTCTGTCTTGGTAGTATGCCACATTTACAATTTAGGCACCTATATTAGGAAAATAGCCTGTCTATTTTATCATAATATTATTCATTGAGCCTTCAATACTGTATATACAGGGTGTCCCAGAAGTCCCTACATACTTTCCATAATATTCAAAATTAAGAAAATTCTATTCAAAATTCTATACATGCATATTTTGACATATTTACAATGAC
>JAYRBW010089759.1:0-21597 GCA_036023295.1 Invenusta paracnida
TCGATGTAAATACCTACTCTATTTCGGTGCATGTTTATATTTGTAAAAACATAATATTTTTATAATTGTTATTTTTTAAATTTAACGTAAAGATGACGGCATTTGTGCGCAAAGATGATGGCATTTGCCGTCAGTGGTCTAGTAACATGTATGACTCAAGAATGACGGCAAATTGGACAAAGATGACATAAAGATGATGGCAGAATATGCCGTAATCTATCATAAAATAATGACGGCAGATGTTCCGTCATCCTACTAGGGAATGACGTCAGAATATGGCGTCATTCTACTAGTAGGATGATGCCAAATATATAGTAATTATGCCGTCATCTTTTTGTCATCTTTGATCAGTTTACCGTCATTCTTTTTTAAATAAATTTGCCATCACTTTTTTTAGTGTGTATCTACATGTTTCAGTAAACCCGTTTCACTGTTATAATATTAAAAATAAACTTAGATTGTGAAATAATCTAAACTATAGAAACACCGATAATGTTTATAAAATATTACAAATAATTGAATTCACATTGATTACAATATGATATATATATATCCAATCTACCAGGACTAAATTTTTACAAATGACCGGTAAAGGAAATAATGTAAACAAGTGAATCATTTCAATTTATAGTGATGGAAGATATAACATTAATTTATTTGTATTGATCTTAATTAATTAAAGAACTTTACTGTTTAAAAATGTAATCTGTAAAACTGTCAGTCTTCTTTATTCGCTAGATTAGTTCGGATAATTATCTACCGATGAAGAAAAGCAAAGTGACCACAACACAATCATATATTAGACATAGGGTTAAAGAAATGGACTGCCATAATACAGACTTTAGTTTCGGTTTTGATTGACATGCCTCTGGACAGTGTCACAGTTCTTATTGTGGATGTGTAGTATTATAAATTTAATTTGTACAAACTCACGAGTGTCATTGAGATTTACTTGCTATTATGATGTTTTCAAACGTCTTTGTAATACAGCACTACTATGATCCTTTATATGCTACTCAAGAGCAGTGAACTTCTATCGCTATGCCAGCCATGATTTTGCCTCTTCTATGGTTTGTCTTTTTGCTCCTCATATTATACCTTTGCGTATAAATAGTTTTACAAAAAGGTGTGAGAGAATGATTGTTCTTGGAGTAGGCGTTGGCAATTGTTATTGTCTAAACCACCCCCTATATTCACTATAATAGGTGGGTATTGATTGACACTAAATGTCAATGTCTGCAGTTTGTAGTGTAATCACAGTTCATATAACAATTTCATTTTAATTACGTAAAAGGAAATTATAGTCTACAGGTATAAAGTATAGTTTAGATTGTGTTTATAAAGATTTGTCTAAATTTAAATATATACAACTGGGAATGCTAATAAGACACGCTGCAATCTTTTAGAAGGTGAAAGATGTCATTTCTTTAAATTTTAAATCACGAATAAATCTTGAGCAACTGATGACTTCAAAGATCAACTTTTAATATCGTAGGTCTGATGGGAATAATTTGGAGTTTGCGTGTATTAATCGTGCTAAATCACGTATCATATCATTTCCGTAATAAACATAAAGATGCTTTTTTAAGAATTAAAATTAGCTATATTAACTATAACAAGTAAATTAATATAATATGTACCTAAAAATTTTACTTTTATATAAATTAAAAGTTTCTTGTCAAAACTATCTTTATTACTCACAATGTTTCAGATTTATATGTATAAGTCAAGGATTTGGGAAACATATTTTGTTGAATTTATACTTGGAAATAATCCACAAACGAAACGTGGCATGCTAAAACGATTATACGGAGCATTGCATCTCACAGGCATAAGAAATGGCCAACTAATTAATCCTCCATGCACAGACAATATATAAACGCCTTGTTTGAAGAAGGATGTTTGTCTATTTTTCTAAGTCAGCTGCTGATTTGGAAATAAATAAATAGATAAATAAATAAATAAATAAATACCTAAATCGACACAAATTGGTTTCTTTAGCTTGACTTGCGCTTCTATAGTTCTAAACTTATATCAATAAATTATTGCTAGATTGCAGAGAGTGTTTTTAGCAGTATATTATCGAATGCAGAGATGGGCTGGCGTCGGGCAAAGCGAAGGGGTGCAAGGATACTGGAGATAAGTACGAAAACTATATCTATGATTGACAGAATCTTTGGTACATAGTTGGTAATTAAGCCCTATTTGATGGGAGCTGCTACGATGATGAGGAGAGCCTAGAATTCTAATCCGTGTAATGTTCCGTCCGGGGATTAAAACTGAGGGAGAGGAGAAAAGGATGCATCATAAACGCAGACAGTCAGTGGTGTATTATATGGCGTGTTCACCGCCAGCGAAAGTTACAAAGGTGCTGACGGTGGTGCATGTTCTTCGGTGGATTGCCTCATCAGCGCAGTTGGGAGGGCAAATACTGGACCTCTTTTTCTTCCCAACAGGAACAAGACTGTGTGTGTTTAAGAGTATATACATGCGCAGGTAGAAAGAAGGGAGGGGGTAGTTGCTTTTTTCTTGAAGGCGAAGAGAAATCGGGGAACGCGCTGATGTTCGACCTTCGCTTGCGCGCGCATGCTGATTGTAGTGTTGGTGCAACAGTATAATATCGGTGTATCATTAATTTGTTCTTTGGAGGAGTCCCGTTGCGCATGCGGCTGATATATATAGTTTGACTAATCAGAGAAATCGCGATACATAAAACAGTGAAACTGAGTTCATATTGGATGCCCCCCTGTCTATGCGAACGACCGCTTTTGTAAAAGATTGCTTTTCGCAAAGGCAGAAGAAGGTGTGTATCGTCCATGATGATTTCCTATTTTCATTTGATAGCATAATTATGTTATTATATTGTTAATTTGGAATCTATAGCTGCGTATAATTTATTATATAATCCACTAAAAGCCTTTTAACAATTCAAGATTTATTACCGAAAAATATTTATTTTGACATCATTAAACCGAAATGATCGAACTACATTATACCGAACATATTCCTCATTCACAATTTACTTAAAACATACATAATAAAGCATAATAATAAATTCACAATAAAAAATGAAATATTACTATAAAACTAACAGATCAACTAGTATATCTCTTCCGGACAATCTTAAATTCTATACATATTCTCATCAATTATATACTTTACAATTCAATTTAAGCTCCCGCATTAATCTCCGCATTTTTGAAGTCAATTTATGATAACCGGAGTACTTCTTTGGGATTTATTAGTTTTATTGTGATCTTGTATACTAATAATACGTCAGCTGTGCTTTGCGCGAGGTCGGCTCTGAAGAAAGTTTTTGCATCATTGCAAATTAAATTACGAAAGGAAAAAATACTTTGCTTTAAGTATGCATATACTTAAATAACTCAATATACTTCGAGAAATCTTTAACTTCGTAAAGTATATTTTGACAATTCCTAATTTTTAACACTATAAATATAAAGTTTTATTAAAATCTTTTAAATATGATCACTCAATTGCACGCCGAGAAAGCATATTATTATTATTATTATTATGCAGAATATATATTTTCTTAAATATACGTGTGATATATATATACAAAGAGACAATGATGCAGATGATATAGTCTCTTAGTAACCCCCGCTGGCGCCACACTCATTAGGTAGCAAGGCACGAGCAGCGTGAACTGGGAGCAGAGAATGCGGATTGCCGTGGCGTTGACATCAATATCCTCTTCATCCAGTCCCCACTTGACAGCCTCCCAGAGAGGAAATTACCTCCTCGACACTCTTCGCCAATGTTCCTGCACATCCACCTGCCTTCTCATGGGGAGCTATAATACACTGATCGGTCTCAAACCTCCACCGGAAGGCACACACACTCTGGAAGGGGAGAGCTCGTTCCAATCCTTATACCTTCACCGCATACACCACAGGTGTCGGGATCGTCTTCACTTCGTCGGGTGTCAGCATCAAGAGTCTAGCGCATTGTCTGCTGGTCTCTCTCTGTCAATCTGAATCAATCACAAGGTCCGGTTTTCACGTTTGAGGTTGACTTCCCAGTGGGTCTATAAGAAAGTATTGTTCTTTATATGAAATCCCCGGCCTAGCTCTTAATTAGGCTTATTATGTGTGTACGTATTTAATTATAATAAAGTCTCAGGGAGTTATATGTATGTCTGTTAGATATTTGAAAACTGCCGTGTTTCTTCCGGTTCTAGAAAATATTAGTTTTTACAGGATTGTATATTATACCTATTATTAATAATATACTATCCAGCAATGCTAATAGAGGATATATAATGGAAGAAAATACAATAAATATAAAAATGTACAATATATATAAACATTTTTGCTTTTAAACCAACACATAAACCAACACGAACTACTATAAGAATCAAATGAACATAAGTTGGTAGCAGATTATACTTCAAATAAACATACATAAAAGTACAGATTATACAATATTATTAAAAACTGAATCATTTCACTATATACCAATACTAACAGACTTATAAGCGTTTTAGAGTCTACCATAACAATTTAGTGGCATTATTATTTTGGTGTATATATTGACATTACATACAGCTGTTCTAATTGCACTTTTTTTCATTTTTTTCAATAATTTAGCTTTATTGAAGAACTTCTCACACATTTTCGACCAATACTATATTATAGTTCCCTTGTATTTTCAGAAGCCTTTTGTTAAAATTATGAACGTCATTAAGCAAAGATTTTCCCCGAATTATTTTCTATATATAGGTATATTTAGGTGTATAGCATATCGTTAGTTCAAAACCCATTCGGGACCAGGGGATGCAACCCTCAAGAGCAACTTGCTTATTATAGTTCCACAGTGACGGATGGGAATAATTCATTGCGGAAACGGGGTCATCCTGAGTTGCAGCCTGAGTTGCAGCCTGAGTTGCAGCCTGAGTTGCAGCCTGAGTTGCAGCCTGGCGTAATTAAGGAAGCAAAGAAAATCCGGATTATAGGGCAGAAAATAGAAGAAATTATTCATTTATTTATACATTTCTAATTGATGTACAGGCCTATTTATTATAAATGGACTTATGATAAATAAATAGATATAGATATGAAACTCTCAAAACAAACATAAGACAAAATTCTTTGCCTTTGGTCTCTATTTTATGTATAGGTATACATTCTAATCTTTTAGTTGAACTGGGGAAATAAAGTTTAACGTTATATCAAAGTAATGTCTTCAAAAATATGTAAGAAAGGATATTGAAGAAAAGTGCTATCTTCGCAAGAATTCTGTATTATTTATGCATTTGAGACAGTAATATAGTATATGTTTTAAATGATCTCAGCTATAATAAGCTAATGACACCCATTTCGAAATAATCTCTTTCTAAATAATAAAATATTTTATTGAAAAAGTTAATTTATATGCACATTATCTATTTTTCGCCTCAATTGACGAATTTAATTGTGTGTTTTATATAACTATAAAACCCTGCTTTGAGTATAATTTTATGAAATGTACATTTACAATATTTACAAATCTTTCTATATTTGTCATTTACCTTTCAATCATAGACTTGCATTTAGCAATCCTATATACCTACCAATTCTTCCAAAATACAACGTCTAGGTACATCTCCGTAGAAGAAAAACACACCTCACGAAGTGTACATTTATTACAGCACAATCGAATCTGCAAGAATGAGGCCATGTACTGACGGATTTGAGCAGCTGACAGATGGCATGTGTCCATGTAATATCCCGCTTCCCTGAAGAGCGGTTCATGGTTAACACTGCCATCAATTGAGCGGAACATGTCTGCCAGTTTTTCTGAAGAGGAGTACACGAAGAGTATTAATTTGAAGGATCGTAACTCGTATGAAGTACACCGAGATTTCACGTCTGATTACGTCCTGATTGTCAGGCCTATTAGACATATATACCTGTGAGTGTGAAGTTCCTTCTGATATAAGCAAAATGATGGACGTGTTTCATTTTTTCCATGTATTTAAGAGGACTATAGGGAGGAGTTGATAGCGACGCTTGCAGTGCCCATGTTTCCCTGTTCAACTTGTCAAAAATACATCCGTCAGAACACCTTCTGAAGGTATCACTTATAAGTATATCTTGATGTCTCAATAAAGGCAACTGAACGTTAGGAAGATATTAAGAGCCGAAGAAACTCTTATTGTATACCGTATAGAAGCAGATATTAATTTATATAAATGAGATTCAATTTTTGAATCTTAATTGTTTCGTTGAAAAAGCTATCAAAATAATTAAATTTTTAGTCAGCCTTGTTGCAAAGACAAACAATAAATTTTGATTATCAAGTGCAAAACTTGCAAAATATATAGTTTTAATATTTAAATATATATGTACATATTTAAAGATAATAGATTCGTATATATACATAATAATGATATACACATATATTGCAGAAGTTGTAACAAAATTTAGTGATACTTATTGTAGAGAATAAAATAATTCAAATGCTGCTGACAGGTAAATTAAAATGAATAAATGTGATCAAGAAAAAGAATTAAATGCAAAAAGAAAAGACAATAAAGACATATTTGGGAGTTCATATTTGAAAGAGAAATATTTTTCGACCTTGAAGCTGTGGAAGATAATATTAATATTAAAAACATGAGATTTACGAAGTTTGGTTTTCCAGCTAAAAGAATAGAAATAAATGTTTTAATAAATAAATTAAAGATTCTACAAAATAAGTTATTCTATAAAATATACATATTGCTCAAATTACATTATTATTTGTTTAAATATTCATTAAAGTATCAATCTTAATTATGAGAATATTAAAAAAACATTTTATATTTAAAATGCTAATCAATATGTCACCTTACTTTGCCACACAAATTGCATTCTTCATTCTTCGAAGTTAGTCTTATGTTGATATTCAATAAGTGACTTCTTTAAGTGGCCTTATATTATAAAGAACAATATAAGAACAGCTCTGGGTCCATTTCATTCCGCATTGGTCTTCAGGAAAATAATAAACTAGTTAACACAGCTTCTGAGCATTTGCTTTAGGACATTTTAAAATCACTTTTTCATAAATGGATAGTCTGATTGAATCGAAATTTGGGGACAATTTTTATGCGCCATTGAATGCTTTACACACAGGTGTATAATTATCTAAGTATCACTGAAATATACTTCGTTTTGTTTAACCAGAATAAGGAATATACCTATTCTGCACATGAATACTAATAATAAGAGCTTCCTTTGTCTGGGCGTACGTCTTGTAACATAATTCTATTGACTTTTGTCGTTCGACCAGTCTAATATCTCCACTACAGTTAATATGTTTAGTAAATTATACTATTCAATTGACTGTGCATTCAATTTACTAGGGACTCGATATATATCCAAATAGTTCATTGTCTACGATATATCAGAAATGTTTATCAGTGTATAGCGTACGCTTTTATGAAAACCATAAAAGAATTAACCTGCGCATCTATATTTATCTCCATTTGTTCTTAAAAATCATAGCAAAAAAGCGGGGTCCTAAATCCCGCCTAAATCTAACTTAAATCGGAGCAATGTAAGCTTTCGAAACGTATAATTCCGAGCTGTTGGTCACTAAAATCAATTGTAATCATTGAAATAAAATAAGTTCACATCGTATGTTGCGTCGAAATGCCGAAAAAGCAAGAAAATCAAGAAATCCGGTGCCTAATTCAGAAGAAACCGAGAAACATTTCTGATTCCATTCTCCTGAGGTTTGCTCTCATCATGTTGTGGTGCATGGTACCGCCTATGTTATAATTTCTCTTTTTTGTGACTTCAACTGCGCGAGAATCATGATGTTCTGATTCGGATGGATGAGGAATGGCATCCTCAGCTGTGGCTTTTCTCGAAACAGTCGTAAAACAGCCATCATCGATATTCGATATTAAATCTTGGAATATAATTTCTACGAAACTGGAGGAGATCCAACATTGATGCGCAATTTTTGTAGTAATGATCGTCCGTCGAGCGGTTGCAGACTATATGTATAATATTTAACTGTTCCTACTGATCAGTCGGCGATGACTAATCGCGACCACCGATCGTTATGCTTAGGTGTGTCTTGGATATCAGCTTTCGAGCATTGGACTATGCGCATTCATTGGACTAAGCGTATTCATTGGACTATGCGCATTCATTGATCTAAGCGCATTCATTGGACTAAGCGCATTCATTGATCTAAGCGCATTCATTGGACTAAGCGCATTCATTGGACTAAGCGCATTCATTAATCTAAGCGCATTCATTGATCTAAGCGTATTCATTGATCTAAGCGTATTCATTGGACTAAGCGCATTCATTGATCTAAGCGTATTCATTGATCTAAGCGCATTCATTGGACTAAGCGCATTCATTGATCTAAGCGTATTCATTGATCTAAGCGTATTCATTGATCTAAGCGCATTCATTGATCTAAGCGTATTCATTGATCTAAGCGCATTCATTGATCTAAGCGCATTCATTGATCTAAGCGTATTCATTGATCTAAGCGTATTCATTGATCTAAGCGTATTCATTGATCTAAGCGTATTCATTGATCTAAGCGCATTCATTGATCTAAGCGCATTCATTGATCTAAGCGCATTCATTGATCTAAGCGTATTCATTGATCTAAGCGCATTCAACGATCTAAGCGCATTCATTGATCTAAGCGCATTCAACGATCTAAGCGCATTCATTGGACTAAGCGCATTCATTGATCTAAGCGCATTCAACGATCTAAGTGTATTCATTGATCTAAGCGTATTCAAAATTCATACATAATTTAAAAATTAGTTTTAGCATCCATCACACGGGTTATAATGAGGCGTTCCAACGTTTACGTTGCTAGAATACTGACCAGTACTAACGAACACACAGAGAGGGATGGATGGGGTTGAAGTTAGGACTGACGAAGAAACATACTTTTCGACTACTCCGATAAATAAATCAGATTTATATAAATAAGAACAGGGAAAATTCGTGCTTAGTTTTCTTTTTTTAGAATACATTCGCTGGTAATTTAGTAATTATTCGGATCCTATAATCTCTTCTTTTTTTTAATAACGTTTTTATATAGTTAGATTAAAAAGAATGCACCATTTCTAGATGGATATATAGTCGAGGTAGGTTTTATAGGCGAACGTTTAGAAAATAATAAGATCAGATAAGTTTTAAAGCTATAAAGCTATTTAAAATATGCCTAATTAGTATTTCCTGCAGTATGCCATCGGATGTTTCCATCATTTTTTTAATGTCTACTAAGGTGAAGGTGTATATCCGTTAATAGAAGCTACAATGCAACTTGCTACACGATCCTGGTGCACTGATATTAGCTCTTATTTCCGATTACTTGGTGCGCTCTGGGCTACCAATTAATACCTATTTACTCTGCGATAAACGTTTTGATGCAAATTAGATAAGCAAATTAATAGTGACACCGTTGAAAATACTATTGAAAATGATACGGAATTGAACTATACAAAGAATATTTTGTAATCTATACTATTAATTAAATGATAATATAGCCAGAATTATATTCTACGAATTTGGCGGTACTAAATAAAGGGGTTTTATTTGGTTGATTGTAAGTTAATTAACTCTCATGGAGTCGAATTATGTCTTTCTAATGAAAAGGGAAATGTGGTGTTCTACGTTTGGTGTCAAGGTTCGATGAATTGAGAAGAATACTCCGACACATCCGCAATATACCGATGCTTTCCGAAGAATTCGTTGTCCCGTGAGTATCTTCAATTTAGCAAAAACAATATTAAAACATTCATATTCATTTTAATAATGTACACAAACTCAATATATAGGGCTGGAAAATATTGTCTGATTAAATATAATATATAGCAGGGCCTTTTTTGTTTTGTATATTTAGTTTACTTCTTATGACAGGTTACAAGTCTGTCTTTCGTTTTGAATTATTTCACTAAAAGGAAACTTGAGAGTCGACATTTCAGTTTAACATTTAATGAATAGTTTATGTGTAGTATATACATTTTAAAATTTGCTTTAATTATTTAGCAAAAATGTAGTTATCAGTTTATCTATATATGTAATAGTTTCATTTTTATAACAATTCTCGAATAAAGAATATAACTTGAATATTTGATAAATAGAATTTTTTATAAAATAAAATAATACACGTTTTAATAAAACTTTTTATACTTTTATAAAATCAAAAATTAATATTTTGTCATTTAATTATTTGTTAATTTCAGAATCTTCTGCGTGTTCAAATTAACAAATGCTCGTAATACTTCAAATAAATATGGTTCACACAGGTAAATTATTTTACTATAAATGCGTGATGTATAACGATAATTGTTTATAATGTAAAGCATAATTATGTAAATATTATTGAAATTGAGATTATAGTTAATATAAGTGGACATATTATTTATAATATATTTGCAGTCCGATAAATGAAGGAAGAAGTAAATTATTGACACTTTCAATATTGGCAAATCACATAATTGATTTAAATGGAATGATATTGATTGAAATCGATACTAATATATCGTTGGTATATTAATAATTCAAAAATAGCCGTAAGTCTTGAAAATAATTGAAAGTGAATATTTTATACTACATATACCAAATTTATAGAAATGTTATTGAAATAAATCGATGTTAAGTCAATAAAATTTACAAGTGGATCCATAAGAAATCAATAAGTGTTGAAAATCTGTCTATTAGTACACTGGAATTCGTCTCTATGATATGATTTATATTGATAATTATTAAAATAATCAATTTTGTATTTATCCTGCTAATGATCAATTACTGCAGTGTAGTTACAGCACGTCTACCTACATCTGGGTACAGCGGGAAAACGATAATAAGGTCATCGACACACTTTAGCTTACAGAGTGATGTAAGCCAGGGAGAGTAAATGTCATAAAAAAGAACTAAAGAGGAAGAATATGTCTTTTTTATATATATGTGCCCCCCCCCCGCCTTTCCCTTCCGCATGTATGTATTCCAAAGACTTAGACTGGTGTATATTATGGTGTAGGTATAAGGCGTTCCTCCATGCTGGTTGACAGCTAAAGGGGAGATTATCGTATCTCCATGGAGGAGTTTCGAGGATTTGGCTTGATTTATATTAAAGCTGTCAATCAGAGAGGACGCAGCCTGTAGAAGGAAATTGGCCCAGCATGATTAGAAAGTCAAGTGGCTTACTAGATGACTGGTCTGCCCACTCTATACGCGTCTAGCACTGCACTTGCTTGTATGTATATTTAATGTCCTTGTGTAGCTTAAAGGTGCAGGCAGGCAGGTTGGAATGATTATTTAAGAATCTCAAATTGCGAACATGACTTCTTTTCACTCCGCGATGAATATATAAAAATAGACGTAGAAAAAAAAATGTCATTGCATGTTTCTATATAATGCATTCGATACACGTTGTGGTTGCATCACCCATATGATCAGATGAATACTTATACAAATACTATCAAATATATATTCTATGTTTCCAACGCGACCAATGAAAGTAACCTAACAATTACTAAATACTATAACCATATTATAGAAAGTTCTAAACGGCTTCTAATTATAGTGCATTCTTCGAAATAAACCACCATCTATATAGTATTTAAATATTTCTTTATATATACGCATCTGATATAGGTGTCCTGGTTACTTTTTAATGTGAAATGCGAAACGCAGTAAAAATGTTGATAATGAATTGTGTATCCGAAAGTTTCCCAAAAAATCCAGAATAACTCACCAACTATTTATGGAAGCAGACCCGGGTTTTTTATTTGCTTCTATAAACAGAGAGAGGATCAATAATATAATATAAATGCTTAATACTAAATATAACTGAGTGTAATGGCATAATGGTATATATATGGATTAGAAGATTTCTAAAACCATCAAGAAAGTTAGGCTACCATCGCTGGGATTTATGCGTCTTGCTTAAGTGACTGCGGTTTACAAAGAAGAGGTGTTCTGGGGAAAGAGTTGTGATTAAATTCAGTATATAGGTACTAATCATCGAGAACCACGCGTTATATGAGAAGAGTTCTCAAGGACCAGGACATGTCAATCAAAAGATTTGGGGGGAGGGGGGGGGGGAGAGCGAGATAGAGAAATTTGAGGACAACTACATGTGCTAGTAAAGAGGGATGTAATTTGTGTATATAGGTGTAAGAATTGTGTGTGCAGTATGGTAGTTGTTACAGATGGCCACAAGAATCAGTGGTTGAGAGGACATGTGTGTGAGAGAGAGAGATGAGAAACTGTCCTCTATATATCGTCACAGTGTGGACTACTCTAATACGAGTTAGCCATCAACACTGAGGTCACTCTACTAAATTGATTACTCATTTACTATTTCTGATTATACGCATTATACATATACACACCATGACTGTTTGACAGAAACTTACACAGTTCTTGTATTTAAATAGTTATATACAATATATAATTATTTGTCAACTTAATTTATTATCTTTCTTTGTTATTTATTATGTTTAGATGCAACCCGCAGCCATTCAAGCTAATTTACTTAACCAATACAAATCAAGCGCATAAACAAATCTTATTTGATTTGAGACATTAGTGATAATTTACGCAAGAGAGAAATAGATTATTTAATAAATTTTATTGTATAGAGACACTTAAAATTGGATTTTCAAACATGTGATAATATAAACAAGGTGTGGTATTATATAATATATATTATATTCCAACTTAATTTATTGATTTTGAAAAAAATTTCTAAATTTATAATCGTTATGGAAACGACAATACACGATGAAGATCTAAACTTTATGAATTTAGCGCATTCTTTGAAAAGTCTAATTAAATTGTTTCGGAATTTATGAATATCAACTATTTATAAGACGGGATACCACTGTTATATGATAACGGTGTCTCTTTGTTTTTAAACACATTTATACTTATAAAGAGTCTGATGCTTCCTCCATTTACATCCCTTGAGTCTCAGGCTGGTATACGTACATGTAATTATCTTGTATTTTACGAGACATGACGCCATAGTTGGCCGCCTATCCATTTGTGAATGGAGCAGAGCTTATCGGGTGCAATATTCTTCCTGCTGGGTCCTTCAAAGAATACAAGACCAGTTTGAAGGATCTTGACAGAATCTCCCCATGCGAGACGTCAAAAGTGCACATTCTATGAAGATATAGATGCGATACACCTAGACTTTAAATGTTTCTGTGCGGTTAAATATTGTACGTTTAAAACATTAAAAACGTCAACCATGTCAATAATCACTGAAAGAAAATAGTTTCGCTGTTTTTTGTGATTCAAGTGTGATTCAGAAGTTGTGTTAATGTTGCGTATTTTTACTAAAGGATATTTGCTCTAATTCACAATTCTAAATAGAAGTTTGAATTTCATTTCAAATCATTTACCATTAATGAGATATTAAACTAAACCGGGGTTAGAGTTCATATAAATATGAAATAATCAATATCTTCTCCGTTGAAATATGTTCCTAATCAATAGTTAGGAGCTGCAATTGGCAATATTTTGTCGGACAGAATTTTCGCAGCTGATTGTCATATGTGACAACAATGGATGTCTTCGTTCTAATATATCATACTCACATGTAACAGTGAATAATAAATATATCTAAGAAAAATACAAGCGAAAATGCTGTTGTCGTTATTCTAATAAATAAAATAAGTACAATTTTCAAAATGAAACTTTAAATTTTTCATCAATTTAATGTCAATTTATTTCTGTAATAACACTTAGAAAATATTAACTATTATAAATCATAGTACGCATTTAATAATCATGTTTACGAATAGTATACATACTAACACTACTATATTAAACATGAATAATGCACAAATATTATGAACAGGAAAACACGTGTTCAGTTTGTTAACTGCGGCCCTCAGTTAGATGAGGATATACTGCAAACAGAAAATGTGTTCCTCCTCTGGTCCACAGGGACTATAGCGGAACCCAAGGGTCCAACAGTGCCTTTTAAGTGGAGGTACAGGAGGCTTATACAGGGGAGCAGAGTATAAATAAACATGTTATACGGAATGGAATTCTTTCTCTATTCACAAGCTGCACACACCTGAATTTAGCTCTAAATATAGTGACTGACTTTCCGCAAATGATGAAAACGATTTACTGTACGAGGAGGATGAATGATTTAAAGGATTTGAGTAATGTTTAAAGCGCGAAATTGGGCATTAAAGTAACAAACTATAATGCACAAACACACATCGTGGAAAATTTAGGGCAAGATACATTATTTATTAAATATACCTATAGTATAGTTATCGAGTTATTTTACTGAATCCACTCCTTTATAACCCTCAAACGTACTAAGACCGCTTGACCTTAGTTAAGTTTGGCCCATTTGAGACAGTATATAGCAGTGTTTTTACAACCAAATATCTCGTTAGTGCATAGCAGTATATAAGCTGGCGGACTGAATTCTTTATTACCGTGCTATATGACATAAATAAAATTACAAATTAATACAAATTAAAATGATAAACCGTGTTTTAAACCAAAAAAGACATGTTTGGGCTATTGTATAAACGAGAAAGATAGTTGTGTATAGCAACAAAGTTAAAAACAGATTGGGTAACTATAATATAGCAAAAGATGCAGGGATAAAATAAAACTTTGAATTATAGAAATTATAGTCGAAATATGCGACTAAAAGTCAACCGAGGAACTTGCCGGACTTCTGAATATGAAAGCCGCATTCATTGATGTAAAAAGCTTAACTTATTAAGCGTAATGCAGGAAAAAACTTCGCTTGAAAGGTCGTCCTGGAATCAAATGCAGATAAAGAGAATACGAATGCTTAAGTCAGAGGCACTATGAACAATCTGCAGAATCAGACAAGAGACGACGAAATTGATAATGACGAGCGCAGTGTCTTGAATTCCAATGCGATTGTGTTAAAGCTTTCAATAATACTTTATTTTTATATTTATACTTCGAATTTTTTTATTATTTCAACGGTTACATTTAATTGGAAGAACCTGAATGATAACCTCAACTTTTGTTCATCTTTTATAGCATTATCTTCTAAAAATTCTACATTTTTCTTTATTGTAACTTATAGATGGATTTTATCCTGATCACGAATGAATTGATATACTTGAATATTCCCAAAACTATCTATCTTCACTGCCAAACAATCTAGTACCTTTTCATTTAAGGTGATTTTTGTGCCAAGGTTGCTGTATTGAAACATTGAAGGAATATATTGTTGACTTTTTGAGTTATAATTTGTCATAATTTATGGCTTAAAGTTTTCATTAGCTCAAATGCATTATTTAGAAGTAATAATATGTATAAATGCAGGTCGTCAATTCCCTGGATAAATATATCTGAAGTAGCCTAACATCGCATAGAACACAGCCTGAGTCTGCATATATTTGAGATAGCCTAACATCGCACAGAACACAGCCTGAGTCTTCATATATTTGAGGTAGCCTAACATCGCATAGAACACAGCCCGAGTCTGCATATATTTGAGATAGCCTAACATCGCATAGAACACAGCCTGAGTCTCTGCATATATTTGAGATAGCCTAACATCGCATAGAACACAGCCTGAGTCTGCATATATTTGAGATAGCCTAACATCGCATAGAACACAGCCTGAGTCTGCATATATTTGAGGTAGCCTAACATCGCATAGAACACAGCCTGAGTCTCTGCATATATGTTTACAATCGTTTTTATACATTGAAAATTAGGTTGCTTATAGGCACAATTTAGATTTATTTATTCAACGAATAGTAGTTATAATTATGTTACTTGTGTATATCAAAAAGTGTCCATTATAATATGTTATTAATAAGTATATTTTCACAAAGCATATATATATGCAATATAAGTTCTCTTGGTAGCGGATAATTTGTACATGCTGATTGACAATACCTTGCATAAAGATGTATGTATTTGTCTACATGTACATACATATATATACCTAGATATGTTGTAAATTGACAGTTTAATATATCGAGTATAACTTTGTATAAAACAGCAGTCAATATGTTTTTGTGCATTAAGATCTTTTTAAAACAAGAAAATATCATCACTGAAAGTAAATTAATAAGCTCTTCGTAGCAACAAATAAAAATAAATTATAGTATAGTAGGATAATGTACAACAAAGTCAATGCTAACCACAAATAATAAGCGCGTATTGGTTAACACGTTTTTGTAAAATTAATTTTGTTGGAGTATTGCACGGTAAGTAAATATATGATGGAAAGTTGGAAAGAGATTTATTATGTCGATAATTACAATATTTAACTAAACCTAATATGTACACCAACATATTGACACAATTTAAATAAAGAAACAACTATTTACAGACATGTATAGTACACTTGTTACACAATATGTACAATGAGTATTAAAGGCTTGGAGGAGTTCCAATATTGATGATACGAAAAATTTAGTCATCTGAAATATGTTTTATTTGAAATATAATTAAAATATTTTTCGTATTTCTTCATCTGTTTATAACTATCTCGAATTATAATTTTTTTGCGTTTTATGTTTCTGGCATATAAATATATATTGAAAGTAGTAGGAAAGGAGTCTTTTTAACTCACCCCACCCCTTTTTCGGGAATCATTTAAATTTATCAACAATCGTTTCCCCTACCAAACCCGTGTCTAGGGTAAGTGCAGAGATAGCGGCTCGCTTCCCCATTTTTAAAATACAAGCAGTAATTTCCTATGTATTGGCATTGCGAGTGTGAGTTAGAAAGTATCCTACCCTACTACAATTGACATTTTTGTTGGTATTTTTCCATTTTTATAGTTTATAGTATTCTATACCTAATTCTTTCTAACTATTTAATTAACAGAAAACACAATTATTCTAGATATTTTCACTCAATTTGAATGCAAATAAATAAAAGATTTTAGTGAATTATAGTTGAACAACAATTGCATAGTTAAGTGTTACGATAAGATTGTCTTGGTCAATTGACGTAGTTACATATATTCTCATGTACTCTGTATCTGGAATTGTATAAAATGCCGCCCTAATATATATTTCGGTATATACATGAATGAGATCATATTAGGGAAGTGCCATGCGTGACAGAAAAGGGATTGAGAAGCGGGAAGACAATGCCCGGGTTTTGTTTTCGATTATGGTTAAACGTGTCTTCCGTGGAAAACCACGGTGACGAATTAGTCGATATGGGATCAATCGGTTTCTGTTGAGATCGGAAGGTCTGCAGAGATCCATGACTCCGTCTAATATCCCCAACTGGTGCACACTGAGGGCCGGGTTTGACCAGGGCATCCGAGGCCACACCAGAGAAACTACCATCTGAAGATTTACTATGGTTTCTATGGTAACGCGTAAATCCACCAATAATCGAGGCGTCTTGCTGCCCATTAGCAATTGTGGTGTTAGTATTTTGTTTTAGATGGGTGATTGGTAGATTGCTATTGGTTGTTTGATGTTGTTTGTTTGCGACGTGTGATGCTGACTTTTGATTGGTCAAGTGATGATTCTCCCCTGTAGACTGTTGATTGGTTGTTGGAGAGGGGGTGTTATCTTCCTCCTCCTCTGAGAGTGGTCCGTTGCCCCCGCAACCACTGGTGTGCGTGGGAGAGGCTGTATGGACACGCATGTGTTTGCGAAGAGAGCTTGGATGGGTGTAGCTCTTGTCACATCCACGCACCTTGCACAGATAGGGCTTGTCGTTCATGTGGACGTGCATGTGTTTCTTGCGGTCCGAGGAGTTGGCGAACCGACGATCACATCCGTTGAACTCGCATTCAAAGGGCTTCTCACCTGGCAGAAGACGAGAGAGAGAGAGAGAACATTTAGAGGCCACGTTTACTTCGCATGTTTATCTTCAATATGAATTGTAAGATTAATTAAAATCAGATCATAAAAGCCAATTCGACTTAATTCACTTATATTGCAATATCTGTAAGTTCAGTTTGGTATGATGAATATAAAACTATACCTTCAGTTATGCAATATGTTTAAGTCTGCGCTTTACAGTGGTTTGTATGAATATATAACATTATATAATGACCTATGATGCACCTAATGCAGTACAATTATAGCTTGGTATTATATTATGTTTGTGTCAGAGCTCAAGGAGGTTTTACTAATGCACTATGTATATGCAAACCATGAAAACTTGATAAATTACTAAAATTAACTTTTAACCATTTATGAAGGAAGTATTCAGACATCAATATTTGTTCACTGTAATCATTTGGAATGTTCATTTGAGGGAGCCTTTGGAGTAACCGGTCCTAGAAATACTCAAAATCAAAAGAGGATAATTATTATAGTGCTCGTCAAAAAAAACCGCGTATTCACATATTTATATATTTATATATTAGATATATCTATTGTTTAGAATATCTATTGATTATTCATAGATGTTTCTTTATGGTTTGTAATGTATGGAATTTCCAAAGTTAAATACAACAAGTGTCTCATATCATCTCTATGTGAACTGAAAATGGCTGAAAATAATATTGTAATAATGTTTTTTATTAAAACAATGGTTCTGAATGAGTATTCCACAATTGAAATTCATGAACCCTTCACCACAGCATATTGTAATGATGTTATCAGCCTTCGGCGTAGACAAACACTCGTGATGGAGAAAGGGTCTCAACCAAACTAAGTCCCGGTTCAGGAAGGCCTAAAACATCGACTTCTCCGGAAAACGTTGCAGTGATCAGGCAGTTAATTGAAGATGATAATTCCCTTAGTTGAGCAGAGTTGGAAGAAGAGACAGGGATCCCAGGGCGTAGCATACAAAGAAAACTATCAAATAACACTAAATAACTATTGAAGACACGAAATGATCTCCAGACTCACTTGCGAAAAGTTACTGAACTCCATGGTGACTATGTCTAACTCTGTTTATGTCTCATACTGTATAAGTATAATAACATTTGTGTATCTGTAACTTTATAATCCAACTTGTGTCATACCTATACATTAACATACATGTAAATAATGTAATCAATTGGATACTAATTCTTTGTTTCATTATCATTATTAGAGAGATATCTAATATCTAAATATTTGAATATTTGAACACGCCGTTTTTTTGGCGAGCACTATAATGCGTCGAGTTTAATATTGTCGAGAGATTTTGAAGGGCATAACATTGTATATCAAAAGCAGTTCAACTGGTTGGCCAATTAAATAATATACATATTTATTCACGCTCAATGTAGGAAGTTAAAAATTGCGACTCGTAATTGAACGTTTCAAGTTGATGTTATAAAACTATATTTTTCCATAATTAATATTTTATTGAATGACATATCTATACATACAGGCTTCTTAATAGAAAAATAAATAGCGTGAGTATAGATGAAGTTCGTCATGATTGACAGCTGATATACACCATTATGAACACCTCATTTATCGCCTTGTGTGAAAGAAAGGTGATAATCGCTACTTTCAATTGCTTTATTGTAAACTAATTTATAAGTTAGCAAATAAGCTCTCTTATTTAAAGTGCAGTTACCAACTGACTCCATTCATTGCAAGGATGACGTAATTGAAACCAAATAAAACTGACTTAATTCGACATGGATTTATCGCCATTTAAATAAATGATAATGGTGCAAACTACATAGATACCGGAACACTAATGTGCTACAATTATTTGAATAGGCACCTTTATGACACCTATCTAGGTGAGAAATATGCTTGCTTTCGGGAACTTTAATTTCACATTATTACAGTTGCTTATTATTATGACTCCAAAATGCCAGCTTATAAAATATATATGACTGTATATCAGGAAAGATAACACATACTTATATGTTTGTTTGTGTTTGGAAGACTGATTCCATTTATTTGCTCACCCATAACACATGCCGTGTATTGATATTAGGTATCCGAATGTTACAAACACTGGCCCTCAACATACGGATACAGAAAAGGAACAACCTTAAATATATATATATATATTATATTATATCACCATAGAAAGAGTTCCCCATTTTTCAGCTATACTAACAGAGTATTTTTTTAAGGCTGCTCGTTAGTGTAATCCAGACAGCAAGCGGGTGGCTTAGTTTACGCAAATACCAAACTGATACATAGCTACACAAACAGAGCTCTGGGAAAGATATTTATTCATCAAGGTCATGAGTAAAGACTTGAAAATGAAGATGGAGGGTGACGTTACAGGTATGGGTAATAGGCACTGTTGAATGTCACGCTATTTCTAATAGTAATACATGTTATATAAGTGATCTGTGTATTATCACCGTGTGAGTGTATATATATATCTATCTCTACCTAAAAGGTTTGGAAGTGAGGATTCTAATTTCTCATACGCCATCCATGTGAATAAACACAGCGGGAAGTTGAAAGACCGAAGATGGATGTGCCCCATCAACATCTACTACACAACACGGTACTTTATGTAATATCACCACTGACAATATTTGAAAGAAGTTTTGGTTGAAAATAGAATTGCGAAAATCTACCGAAAGACCCATTCAGTTTGTAATGTTGTTGTAACTTTGTCAACACAGAAGCTAAAAATGGAATTATAGAGTGTGGGTATATTATTCATACATTCTTTGATTTATTCAAAATTATTTTTAGTTATAGCGTAAGGAGGCAGTCTTAGTTATTAATATACGGGATCGATATAAGGGGTCGATATAAGTGAGCTTAGTCGCATGTGACTCAGGATGGTGTAACTCAAAAGCAAATAACATACTCAATGTAGTTATCGATACAAGTTTCTTAAATAAAAGCAACAATAACTCATTATACATCAACTGTAATATATGTACAACATAGAAGCTAAAATAGTAACTCTAACATTCACCAATCCAATATAGTTTTACATAATTTGCCCAGGAATTCTAAACTTGAACAATATCTGATTATTCATTATTTTATCGTTCTGAGCGATTCATGTGAGCGTCAGTGAGAGAATAGATTTTACTAATTGGGTTACATCAATAATAGAACGATATAATATGTTGGTATATTACATGAATACATTGTATTGGACATAACAAACTGATTTTGGGTATTTCGAAAGATTAGGTGTATAATTATAGAGTATAAATAAGTAATCACCAACGAAAGCTGAAAATACTTTCAGTAAAACAAAATAAAAGTAAATTAACAAGAACAAGAATATTACTTAAATGTTACACAGAGAGAATGACAAACAAACGTAGACATTTAAAACAGATATTTGGACAAATCTGACATTTTGGACAGATTCGCCCAAAAATTAATTTACACAAGCATGATATAATTGAAAATCAATTCTGTGAATTGAATAAATTCTGTTTCTAGAGTTTGGCCATTTATTAACATCATGGAAGCTTGGTCCGTGAACCCAAATTCTGTTTCTAGAGTTTGGCCATTTATTAACATCATGGAAGCTTGGTCCGTGAACCCAAATTCTGTTTCTAGAGTTTGGCCATTTATTAACATCATGGAAGCTTGGTCCGTGAACCCAAATTCTGTTTCTAGAGTTTGGCCATTTATTAACATCATGGAAGCTTGGTCCGTGAACCCAAATTCTGTTTCTAGAGTTTGGCCATTTATTAACATCATGGAAGCTTGGTCCGTGAACCCAAATTCTGTTTCTAGAG